>QVOA01022225.1:0-255642 GCA_014825685.1 Pseudomyrmex cubaensis
CTAAACGTTCAGTAAAGCCCTACTGATTTAACATTTATAACGGATTTTCCATTACTGAACCAGAGGACTAACTCCTAATATTGAGAATAGATATTAAACATCTATGTTTTTTAAGCTTACTAATAGCAAAATTTGGAAACGTCAAATTAGATTTTGTGGCTGTCTAAAAATGAAAGACCCTATTGCTGACACTTACCAATTTTGAAGCGATTTAACAGTAATATGTTAAAAACAGTGTGTGAATGAAGATAGAAATTCATTTATAGAGCAGCTATCAAAAAACGCAGAAAACCGATGATATATAAATATATAAATCTTTGATCTGATATTTGATGCTTTCACATCAAACATCACCTTCGGATATAATCTTTGTATACACTGCCGCAAAATACAAAGGAAGTTGTTCAATTCATCTGTGATAAGTGTTTGCTTTTATCTTCGCAACGCTGGCTATGTGTGCGAATAATGCAGATATTAATATATATCTCGCCTTTCATTCACATCACGTGATTATTCTCGTTCTTCTGTTAACAGAAAGTTTATTCTTTAAGGAAGTTTAAAATAAAGTAACGCTAACAGCGATAAACTTACTAGGGATATACTTTCGAGAAGTAACTTTTATACACAAATCTTCTAGTTTTAACGACAAATATTTTAAGTTTTGGAGATAAAAGAATTTATTTCTTTTCTTTATAAAAATATTTCTAGTAAACATAATTAATTACTTTTATTTGAAGAGAATTTCATATGGTAGTCAAGGCAGAGAAAGGGAGAGAGAGAGAGAGAGAGAAGAGAGTAAAATAAAAAAAAAAAACTAAGAAATCAGATATATATTGGCTATCATCAGAAAATAATTAAGTATACCGATCCTCGTAATAACTTATTTATTGGTACTTCAAAGTTTTATAAACAAAACTTGTCTTCTTTGATGCAGTTAAACGTTTTATTAGTTATCAAATGTTGTAGCAATTATTTGCTAATTGTCGGATAAAAAATCACAAATAGTTTAAGAGTTAATTTCTCTTTTTTTTTGAGCAGCAAAAGCAAATATATTTATTACTTATTTTTTACATAGTAGATCAAGTATCATAATTTTTAAGTTAGTAAGAGACTTTCTTGTTAGAAGATAAAAGCGTATACAAATCGAGTGTATATTTTTAGGAAGGGTAAAATTTAGTCTTTTACAGTATGTTTTGCAAGTTTTCGTGATATCTTTTTATTTAAAAAATAGGTTTTTCTTTTATGTTTAAAGAAACTGTATCTGAAACATCGCTCGATCTTAAACCAACTCGTTGTCTGTGTATGTTTCGTTGTCTGTGTATTTTTTAAACTCATACATCACAGACGATAATATTAAAACAAAGTATAATAACGCGAATAGAGTTCATAACTCAGTCACGTGCGACAGCGAGTTATAAGAAAAAATTAAGCAATCAAAACAATTCCACCGAAACAAGAATATTTTATACCTTAGTATAAAATTAACGTAATCAAAATTAACCGACACTAATTGTTAGCGTACAATATTGTGCCATTTATCGCTTGTTCCGTTCAGAATGTGTTACATGGCATGTATTCGATATATCTGTAAGAAAATTTGCAAACAAATTGAAAAATTCACGCTGTGAAGTAAAATGTTGTAAGGAAGTTTCTTTGCATCGCTCACAGTTCGAATTTACGATCGAAGTGCCTGTGATCGTAGAGAACAATTGTGATAAAACAGTGAAAAAAAAAAAACAAATAAACAAACAAACGTTTATTGCGTCAGATTTGCAATAAGGCGGGTCAAATTTTGCGTTATTAGACCCAGCTAAGATCTAATTATTCTGTTATTTTTAACTGACATTTCTCTCTTTTGTAAAGTTCCTCGCGTTTGTGCGCAATTGTATCGTATATTAGTTCGATTTATCTATATACATATATAGTTCTGCGTGTAAGCTCGACTATGATTTTAAAGAGGCATTGCGCGCGTCTATTGTATAGATACTCTTAATACATATATGGTGTATATGTCGGTACAGGAAAAAAAAGAATTCTTAGCAACCTTGTGTATAAACTCTTCCACATAAATGTGATACTTACAAAAGGGTAATAGGCTAAAGTAAGGAGACTTTAGACGCATAAAACTGAAAATGTACTTTTTGCTTTTCAATTATTCGCAGGATGTTTCTCCTTTGATCTATGTTTGTCGGTTAACTCAATCCTCCAAGTTGTCTCATATTTTGTATGTGTATATTTCATCAAGGTTTTGCTAAACGTAGTTTCACTGTGTTTAATTTCTTCGTAAAACTTTAGAAAATTCGTAAGATTTTGCTTTTTTAAATGATACAATAGTTTGATTCAAGAGATATATTTGTATTTATTTAAAATTGTGGTATTTTAAGTCATTCTAAAATTTATATTATTTTTTGAAATAGAAAATTTTTAAAACAAAAAATCACTATCTCTATACAGCGTGTTTAACGGATATTATATTAATTAAGTTACTACTGCGATCTATCTCTATTTGTAAGTACCAAAGAATGTCGGATTATACATATATTAAAAAAAAAAAAAGAAACAGAGAGGACAAAGTGAGACCAGAAAAATAAGGATTGACTTTATGTAGGAAAGTACCTGTTTATTCCTTTTTCTTACGTTTTACGTATGTCTGTGATATTTTAGGAAATGGATTTTTATTCAGCTTTTCTATCACTATATATATGTATATATATACATGTATACATATATATATAATTTTTCACTTATATGCACATTTATTATGTAAGCAAGAGTCTCAAGAATTTTTCCAAAGTACATTCGCTATTTCTCTGTACAATGTGATTTTTTTGGCAAAAACAAAACAAATGTATGATATGCATACATTAAAACTCTTATTTGAAACTATTTTGTTTATTTTTGTTACTCATGTGTACCATTTTATCTAACACGAAATGAAACTAAAAGACTACACACGATGCAAAATCTGTGTCTATTTACATGCTCTGATTTATGTGAGAAGACATTCCTGATAGAAAGTGCGTATGCGTGTGTGTAGGCGCGTAAGGAACATAAGTAGAAATGAACATAGTGTACGTTTCTTTGTTTAGAACTCGTGCGTGGTAGAAAAAATTCTGTTTATTTCATGTTTAAAGTATGTTATATATTTATAATACGACTTGCATGTGTTATACGCATATACAAAACGATACATAGATAGCAAGAAATATCTTCTAGTTTTCAATCAACTAATATTTTCTACATTTCCATACGACGCGATCTATAGTCAAACGTAATAATTATAATAAATATACGATAACAAGATTTTGACAAAATCTATGTAGCATTTTTTGCTGTCACTTATTCTTTTTAAACTGATATTCGAATTGTTAACGTAAAAAGAAAAATTGCGAGAATAAAATTTAGAAAAACATGCGCTATGTAAAAATTACGACGAATACAACTTATAGTAGCTAAAAGATGATAATTGCCTTTTTTCGCTTTTATAAACAACTAATTTGCGGTTTGCTTAACGGTTGACTTTTCCGGTCAATGCCATGATAAAATTTATCGTCACTGCTTTTATGCCTCGGATCGCGTTGTGTAGCGCAAGTCTTCGCTACATTCAAGTGTGCGACGGATGTACATAATATTGACAAATTGACGTTGTTATAATACGAGAAGACCCGTGGATTACATTAGGTGACGACAAAACTAATTCTTCAACGTAAGTGTTTCTCTTCTTTTGCGTTATTATACCACGAAGTATCTGCTCACGTGCGTGTGAGCAAAATATTATAACAAATTGATACACATTCGGTTCCCACCACGACTGCCTTCTCACATGAATTATCACATCAGTTCTGGTTGCTAAGATACATTGCTACAAAATATTGTAATTTGTGCGTTTCGATTGTAATGTTCTATATATATAACAATACTATCCATAAATATATAAATTACAATAGTTTGCTTAAGAGAAATTACATTATAGATCTTGCAGGAAATTTGAGAACTAAGTCATTTCACAAAAATTCAAATATATATATAAATATAATATCACACACTATAAATGTATAAATACCTAATAAAGTTAGTCTTGTTTGCAAAAATATTTCGTTTCACGTTTTCTGTCAATTATAAATTTATAATTAAATCTGAGTCATCACATCTGAATCATTATACGCATTGTTTGTAAAAACAATAAAAACCCCGATGCTATGCACGATGTAGTATTCAAACAATAACTACTTTTTAGATATTATCATCAACAAAGTCTTATCACAAATTCCTATACACATGCAGAGACACACGCATGTGGAAAACCAAGAGATTCGTGTGTGTGTGTGTGTGTAGATAAATTGATAATTGATTGCTACTGGAGCTTATTATTATAAGGAATATCTTCTTATAAAGTGCGTCTGTTAAACCGGAACGACATACAGTGACGAGAGTAACTTAATGTTCGTAAAATGATGGAAGTGAAAACATCTCACGACGGCAGGATGGACGATCCGGCTACTTCTTCCACCAAAATGGAGACACTGAAGGACGTTGCAGTATGGGATCCGTCCGTCAAATCCGAAATGCAAGAGGATTTTGTGGTGAAAGAGCAAGGAGTGTCCGTCGACACGACGGACAAAAGAAATCGCCAGTCGAACACCTTCGCGGCCAAAAAAACTGTGGCACAAGGTATGATGGACGTCGCGCTCATAACGGCTAATGCAAACCAACTGCGATATCTTCTCGAGTACCAAAAAAACAGCCCGACTTTTTATCTCACTCTGAGCATGATTATCATCAGTCTTGTACTGCAGGTAAATATCGTCTATCGAAGAAAAAGAAAAATATTGATTGCAAGAGTTGAAAGAACTTGATCTATTCTTGAAACCATTTTTTAAACTCAAAACTCTGCTAGCTTCCGTAGCACTTCTTGCCTAATACCGTTTTAGATTGCCGTTGGAGTCAGTTTGATCTTTAAGGGCCGATACGACATGAAAGGCAAGTCGAAATCCGTCAACGCTGAGAGAATCAACAATTACGTCGTAGTGGCTGTCTTTCTTATAACAATTATTAATGTATTTATAGCCGCGTTTAGTGTGAGCTCGCCCGACACGCAACCCCTTTGAGTTCCAACTTCCAGCAATGGCCTGTAAATAAACTCATTATTACAATAACTATATGATTGATATTTATAAGAAGTATAAACGTGCCATAAAAACACTTGTTATTGGCCGAGATTTATAATTCAAAGAAAAATATAATTATAAGAAAAATAACAATATAATTTATAGGTATGCTCACACATTGTTTATTCTTAATATATATTTGTTATATTTGTGATGTATGTAAATGTTCATACAAATTCTAAGATGTTGATGCGTGTCGTATCTCACAACTGCGTTAATTAGTCATCTTCAAGTGTTTGGCAAACTAAAATGCAACAAATAAGAGATTATATTGTGAAACATCTTGCAACCTTCGTATATTCTTATTATATATGTTTGTCAACAAATACAAGTCTGAACATCGTGTTATTTTACTATTACAACTTTATTATTATTTTTACATTACATTTTTATTATTTTATTTTATATATATATGTATTATACAGTTATAATATATTATTACAAATAAGTAGTATAAATTTTTTATTTGATTTGAATTTTCTTCTATTGTGTTAAATGCAACATTAGTGATATATATATGTATATATTAAGACTGCTGCTTTACAAAGAGTGTGTGATAGAGATATGTAGAGATATATCAAAACAATGTAAATATATAGAAGAAAAAACAACAGAAGTAATTCTTTTGCGGGAGATATATAACGACATATTATATAAAATATAAAATATATATAATATTTTAATATACTTTTTTTTTTAAATCTTGTGACTAGGATTTCTCCGTAACGGCAAAAGTATATCTTGTGCCTTGCGCAATGTTCCCTCCGATGACTTTTCTTTGTGTTAAACATCCGTATATCTGTGCCGTATATAGTAAATAAAGCACAAACGTTAAAAATATTCTAAAATAAAATCATTAAGTTATATGATAAAATCATATAATTTAATACGGTAGCCTATTTCACACGCGATAAAATAGGATAAACAAAAATAAATACTAGTTGTTAATCATACTTAATGAACTGTATATTTGATTGACGTTCTTGAATTTTATTCTTGAAAATTTGGAACAGTAGCTAATAACGTAATCATCGAGAGAGAGACTGTCTGACATTCGCTGAACAAACTATAGTTAATTGTTTTTTAAGAAAATGTGCGTATTCATCAAACAAATACTAAATCTCTTTGTTGGTATGTTAAAAAATATATACATACTTTTTTTATATACTTTGTATATATAATTAAAAAAAAGAATCAAAATGATGCAAACGCGATGAGTAATACGTGTTATATTTTACTTGATCGGTATTAGGTATATTAAATGACATACATCACGTGTACAACTGATTTTGATTAGTCAAACATTAATTGTTTTTTCTGTGTCAGAGAATCTGTAGATTTTAGAAAATACAAAGATAAACTAGGATATTTTTATGTATTCATGATGTGTTTATCTAAGACGAATTTAGTTCTATATATGTTATTTGCGATATTAAGATCAGGACAGTATATATAATAGAACGTAAATACGATTTACTACCTATTCTCTTAATTTAAATTATATTCAGTAAAAAGCATACGCATGTGTAATCTTTCATATAAATATGTGTACAGTAACTAGTGTATTCGCAGACTTTAAAATAATTGAAAACATGTTTAAAATGTTTGTAATAATATATTGTATAATATTCCTTCGTTTAAATTTCGTAGATTGTATGTATAGACAGGGCAAGTTGGAGAGCACTACTTCCCTCTAGTACTTTTTTTTATTTGTATTTTTCTACATAGAAACTAAGTTTAGAAAAATATATTCTTTTTCTCTAACATATATCACTATATATTCCTTCATATATATATATATAATATATACACGTAAAATTTTATACAGTAAGATGCTCGAATGCAATCTTTATATCGAATAATTTAGTTTAATAGAGTTGAATACCTTGGAAAAGACACGATATTTTGGCAAAAGTTTTTAAACAAAAGTTGGGTACAAGGTTGTAAGGAATATGAGTGATAGTTGAGTCTCAAAAGGAGACGCTGCTGAACGTACTACTACTAGCTGAATGTTATATATCTCAACTTTGTAAAACCACTTTCAAAAACAAGAGTAATTTCTAGATCGAAGATATCGATATTGCTACACATACAAAAAGTTCGAATTGTTCAAATTTCTCTACTTATCAGAGACACAATATATAAATACTTTTTGTAGTGCAACTTCGTTAATCGTTCGCTGATATCCCTCTTTTTCTTTTTTTCTGTCTCACTTTCTTTCTATTCTCTTTAAAAATATTGAAATAATTTTTGCTTACCCTTACCTGCCCTATTCATATACATAGTGCGCTCTTATTCTCAATTATACATCTAAGTAGTTTCTTTTAAATACTTTTTTATCCTGATTTACACTCTTCTTTGGATAATAAAATTCAAGATTATTTACATTGCACGTTTATAGCTTCGTTAATCGTTTTTTTTTCTTTTTTTTTTATCAATAATATATTTATCACAGCGGGTATACGTGTATGTTATTGTTGCTTTTTTTTTAATCATCTGAAACATTATATATATTTGTATATAACGTTCTTCGTAGTAAATACGAAAAATAAATACGATAAAGATGCAACAAATTTTCATATATGGCTTGAATGCAGATATACAATCTGAAATTCCCAACCTAATCAGGATTTAATCGTCCCATTCGTCATCTTCGCTAGTATCACTAGTTGATTCGTCTTCACTTTCACTGTGAATTGCACGAGATCGTTCAGCCAGAGCTCTGGATAATGCGTCAGCTAAACCACCACGTGGTGCGGGTGTTGCATTTGATTTCACTTCGTTTGGAACGGGTTTCAATTCGATACCCTCACGTATCTGTCGTAGTAACTCTCCTCTTGAATTTTCAACCGGTGGTTTCGTTTCCGTCTTGTTAACTTTCTGTAATGCAATACATTGCTCAGATTGAAATACATATGCATGTTACATATGCATCAGTGTTCTTTTACACTTTTTAAGAAATTGAATAGTGTTTTACATACCCTTAAAGTTGTGCCGCTTCTGATAGATTCCATGAGCATTGGCCTGAGATCAGATATCGTTTCCTCATTATTGTTATTAGTAGCATTCGTATTAATTGGCGTATTGTTGACACTACTTGTATCCGGTAAAGGTGGCGGTGGCGGTGGCGCGGGAATATTCGAACTAGTTCTCGAGGGAGGAGCTGGTGGAGGCGGTGGCGGAGGTGGAGGTAAAGTCGGTGCTATAGTTACAGTAGGTGGAGGAGGTCTCGACGGTAAGGTCTTGTGTGCTGATGGCATAGTGGAGGAAGCACTCGGAGATGCACTCGCAGGCACGCTAGGTGGCATGTTTAGTGATACAGAAGATACGCTATGACGATTTGGAGGCAAAGGTGGAGCACTGCGTGTTTGATGCTGAAATACAAATGGTTTTACTGATGCAATACTAATGTAATGTTGAGTATAACGTTAAGATAAAACTTACAGGTATTGTTCGTGCGGGAATAGGTGGAGGATAATCCTGTTTTTGTGGCAATGGAAGCTGATTGTTAGTTCTCGGATTAGCAATTGGTTGAATGTCTTCTTGCACTGCGCTCATACCCCCGTTTCTTTCTATAAAGTCATAAATAAATTTCCGAGTGCCTTTATCTTGTAGTTCGTACTCCGATACACCAGCATTATTAAAAAACTGTTGTAACTGAGAGTCTACGGAATCTAATTCCAGGCCTTTATTATTTACATCCCATCCTAAGTGTGCCACATGCCTGTAAAAGAATTAGAACAATATATACAATATATACACATGTTCATAAATTAGTGTAAAAAATGATAGAAAATGAAGCTTTATTCGTACCTGAAATTAGAAGGAAGACTAATGTCGTCTTTAGTCAATTTGCGCTTAAGATCTTGTTCGTTCTTTTTCTTTTTAGTTTTATACATTGAACTGCTTGAAGCACTCCTGTTAACTCCAACTGTAGTGGGCGCGCCATTCGATAAATTAGTTGATGAACTCGATGTAATATTGTGAGGTGATGCAGCACTTTGATTTTTCCAAGAAAACGGACCACTAAGTCCTTGTCCTTCTTTTGCTTTCCTTTCTTGCTTCCTCTGACGTTTTGCATGTAATTTACCAAGAAGTATATTTCTGTAAAAAAAAACATTAAGAGTGTTCTGTTTAACAGATATGTAATTTAATTGATTGTCTATGACATTTCTGTTCATTCTTTTGACATATACCTTAATGTGATGGCTTCAGTCTCACTTGCAAAATTAAACGCTGCCATACAATCTTCTGCTTCAAATGTATGAAAATATGACATCGGTGCTTTATAATCCATTGAATTATAAACTTCATGTTCCCACAACATCGCTTTCTTTTGCAAACAATACAATCGCAAAAAGAAACTACGTCTTGGATTGTCTCTTATTAGAGTAATGATACCTGTATTCCTCTTAATCCAATCTCGATGTAAGGGAGGTTCAGTCAAATATAATTGTATAATACCAGCTGCCAAACACTAGAACAAACACATAAGCACTTGTGTGCTACAACACTCATGTACATACACTTAACATTCAAATCTTTTTAAAAATTATATCTTTTGATTTATTCACATATAAATTAAATAGCTACACAACTTAAATGACAAAAACAATATAAATCTTTATTTTGCATTCGCACAGATAACACGTGTAATATCATATTTTCATTAATGTATATTTTAGTTATCAAATTAATGTTTTGTTACGTCACCACATATCTACCACATATCTCTGTGAAGCAGGATGTAACGAAAAAAATATGCGTTTCTATTTACGCATTTTTGAGTCATCAAACCTTTGTCTCATGTGTTCGCAATTTTGCGCGCACACACACACGCGCGTCGTGCACACGCACAACGTACTCACGCACGCACACTAAATATATTTACTAGTAAAATCTGACATCTAGACATACAGTTACGTTCGAAAAAAACGATACGTTCTAATATTATTTAAAATATTATTTAAATTATACAAAAGTGTGAAATTAAAAGAGAACCGACAGAACAAAGTAAACTCCGAAAATCGTGCGGAAATCTGGTCGGACCAGTAGATCAATATTGAAATATATGCATGAGTCGACAATACAATGTGATCGCACAAAGAAGGGAGCACTCACCTGGCATCGATTTCCTATCAGCTGGAACACTTGTTCATTTTCCTCCTGTTTTAGGAGTATCGCGCCCCTATGCTTGTCCGTATTACCCGACTTCATGTTACCGTCAAACCGAGGTTAGAATTGGTCACCCGACGAGATATCGCCCCAACTTACGGCTGTTCCACTCCTTGCATCTGACACGTTTTTGTTGTTGTTGAGACAGCGACGCGCGTTAATTCATATCCTCGTGTGACCATGTGCACCGCGACAAGGACTCAATGTAAACGAAAACAAGGAAAAAAGGCACTTCCGAACATATATCTTCCGCGAAAGGGACTTGCGATGCTGCTGCTTTCAGATGAATCTTCGCAATCCTCCCACGCGTGCGCAGTAGCGCGGACGTGCATCTGCCTCAGTAGCGTGCAATTTTACTGGTGTTTCAGAGTTATTTCTTTTTGTAAAAAAAATACATTTTCTTGCTGTTACATAATATTAACATTCCATTTATTCGATTACTTATAACTCATACCATTGTAAAATAATTGTTAGCAGCAATTTTCCTCGTAATTATTGCAGCATTAATATAAATACGGACAATAACTGTAAAATAGTTCGAGGGTCTCTACAAAGCACAGGTCTGTTCAGACTTGACTGACAGGAGATATGCAGAGACTCTTATCGGAGATTGAACAAACTACTTTCACACTTATCAAACAGGGTACTCTCTGCCTCTTATCTGAGGAAGGATTATTAATCTAAAGAGTCCTCAAGGTTTTATTCATTATACCGGAATGTAAATATTATATACACATTACCTACACAACAATATTCTTTTAAATAATGGCATTGGTTTTACGTCTGTGCGCATTCAATCAAAAACAATGTTTTTTGGGCAGTTTAACCTACATTGCGCCTAATTGTTACACTCCTAAGGTTAGAACAAAATAGTTTCAGTGACATTTTATGAAAATAAATTACACCGAGACTGTGGAAGATGTGTTTTTTATTAACACCAGTTCGTAATTTTCTAGAGGTTTCCCGTAGTGCACGATGCAAGATATTTCTCAGCCAAAGAATCTGATAAAGCGCCTTCGGAAAAGATTGAAATTTATTATGGAACTTTAACAAAACAGATCAAAGCTCTCAAAGCTTTTTCTCTGATGACATCAGCTGCTGGCTTGTTAGCCCAGCCTGCCTTTTATTTAAAAGTTATGGAAACTGGCAATATAGGATTTTTTTTAGGCATATTTGGATGTGTTGGATTTATGGCTGTTGGTACTCCTTTGTTAATACATTTGATAACAAAGAAATACGTAACGTACTTGTATTACGACGAAAAAGAAGACAAATATACCGCACACACTTATAGTTTATTCCTTCGTACAAAAAAGGTATATTTATTAATATTTCAAATGGGCATATTTTTTTATTTATGCATCAGTTTTAGTAAAAATACTGTATTTCAGCTCACATTTAGTCCAGGTGATGTAAGAGTACCAGATATAACTGGCATGTTTACAAATTGCATTGTAAAAGATACTCCTCTATTCTTAGAGCAAAGATTTTTTCGGGATTCTAGTCATTACATCAAAATAATGGGATATGACAAACCAATAGATTTTAAATTAGGTAATAATAACAATCAAACAGTTGCTGTAAATACTGAATATAAAGATGACAGTAGCAAAAAGTAATTAAACGTTTGTAACTACACAACATGCGAGAGTGTAACTTTACTTATTTCCTTGAACTTTATGAGTTTAGCCTAATAAGATTTATTTCTGGAATAAAATTATAAAGGACAAAATGGTGATTATTGGTAAGTACAAAAAAAATTATTGTTTTAAAGATATCTTTTTCTCCTCACGAGTAGTACATTTTTACTTCATTAATCAAAACACATGACATATTTATATACGAAAAGTTTACACATTTTGATTATTTTTTTTATCATCGACGTTTAATAAATAAGTCATAAAATAGTATGCATGCATTTTTTTAAATCCGATTCCGGAAATATATTTCTACACCGAAACGCTCAAATGTTGCACATACATATTAGATTGCCTGCATGAAACATGGCAGTATTGTAACTTACTGACGTCTCATATACTACATCGTTATTAGCGATTTTAATTTCTCATACAGTCTGAATATAAGTGCGATATTATATTTCACCGCTCGATTTCAAAGAATTTTGATGTTATTTAAATTTTCATTCGCGCCTTTAACATTCATTGCTTTCACAAAAACATTTTGGAGAAATTCCATCGTCAAGATAATACTGCATTCTATAAAATTATCATTAGTTCTGCTCTTTTCGCTGCACTTGTATCTTTTTTTCTTCGAAGCTTGAATATACAAGTGTTTTATTTTAAATAAACAAGATAAAGTAACATAGTGCAGAGAAAAAACCAGTCCTCTAATGTTACGACCGAATCTAATGACACAAATTCAAGGCACATATTGATAAAACGTGTATTTTATTCATATAAATCAAGAAATGTGTGAGTGTTACTTTATTTCAACTATATAAGATAAAGAAATATTCTCCTAACTTTCTGGCACGTTGTATGCCAAAATCTGGATGTCACTTATTGTCAAAAGGTAAATAACCGCAAGTACATGACTGTTGTCTATTTGATAAAATTTTTCAATCGCTTTTTTTCTAATTTAGTCTCGGATTTTTTTTTTTTTTATATTCCACGTTTCCGTGCGATCTTTACGTATATCGTAATATGATACACGTTTGTCACTTCAAATTTTTTTTTGCAGTTCATTGTGTGTTGCTTTAAAATGTTTGCTTATAACATACTTGGTAATGACATGATAACAGAGATGCGTATATCAATAGAGATCACAGATTAAAGCCATTGTCCTCGAAGTTGTTCCAAAAGAAAACTAAGTGTAAGAAAACTTATACAAGTGATACAAGTGTACACTAAGCTGGTAACAAATCGAAATCATCTGAAACATGCACCATTGGAACATGAACATCTTCTATTTGAGGAGTTACTTTAGATTCACACAGTCCCACTTCCTTTAATTTCCACTCCCAGTGCATCCGTTGAACAGCGTGCAAAGAATCCGCTTCGTTATGGTGTCTCAACAACATACCTTCCTGTAGAAATTTATTTTTCATGAGTGAAAAGAAATGGTTATAAGTAAAAGTGGAGATTCATAAGTGAGCATATATTAAGTTTTGTTTTGAACCACTTAAGTAAAACGAAATTATTTATCTTATCTTTACCTTTATCTTTTCCCACTTATCATCCACATCCTGAAGCCAACTTAAAAATAATCTGCCGTTATATCTACTTCTTGCGTTTCTATCTTTTTCTTCTTGTTCCGGTGTGATAACGTTATAAACCTCTTCATCTTTGAGAATCGTACAAACGGAGAAAGGAAGAGACTGATTTGCGAGCGCTCTGGCTGCTCTACCATGAACTCTGAGAATCTCTTGTTCCACTGACAGAACCAACTTCTCTTTTTCAACGACATGTTGCATTCTGAGACGATATCGCTCCTTTTCTTGCTCAACGTACAGATCTTTCATAGCCGCGTGTAGACCAACCGGTGGATTGATATTTGGCTCGTGCTTCACATTGCCAGCTAACACATATGTACATCGATTCATCAGATAATCCTTAAAACCTTGAGGAGGTTTCGGTTGTACTGGAAATAAACCCTTTCGTCTTCTCTCGATCTGCGAAAGATAATTAGAAATTCTTCAATCGCATACACAAATACATTAATTATTCGAATTTTTATTCAATCGTGTGGTTAAAAAAACTTGCGAGCTTTTTTCATAGTTTACCTGTTTTCTAATATTTAGAAATAGCTGATAACAATTGGTAATTGGTTGATCATGCGGATGAATTTCTGGTCCCGTACTAGTAGCTTCAGCCGCTTCGTTAGCGGCTGTAGCAGCCGCCTGTTGCGCCTCTTTATTAGGTTTCATCTTCCTTTTCCTGGGATGAAGCTCGACAGGTGGTGCCGGTGTGTTGGTGTTGGATATCGCAGAGGATGTCACTGACGACACATTCTCTACGGTTTCTGCATTACTATCCTTTTGGTTCTTTCCGGTGGAGTCCATATTTTTGTCCGATTTTTCCACAGTTGCACTGGATTTCGAGGCGGTTCCCGTATTTGCGGATTCCGACGAACTAGTTTTATTAGCGTCGGATCCGGCTGTCTCGGGCGTCGGTGAGTGATGTCTTTGTAATGGTGATGAATTATTTGACCGATCCATAGAAGCGTTAGCTGGCAAGGGCGACGAATTGGAATAACTTCCATTACCCGATGAAGGTGTACTTTCTTTCTGCACCGTAGAACCGTTATTGCCATTTCCAGTTCTGTAATAATACAATTAGAATTGTGACGGTTACACTTCAAGTATGAATAATCGTAAGATTTTCTCGTTAATTTTTTCTCACCTGTGTGAACTTCTCAACACCCGTTGATGATGGGTCGACCTTTCCTCCCCGTGCAAAATCGCACCAAAATCTTTTTTATCCTCCCCTTTCGTACTGGTGCTGCCTTCCGTAGGACTGGTTGTACCGCTGGCCGATTGATTTTGATCTTTCTCTAACGAATCGTTGCTGTTCGAGCTCGCAACTACATAGGGCAACTGATGACTTCTATTTGTAATATTTTTACCGTTTCTATTGCCTTGCTCTTGTTCCGATGCCGTACTCTGCGGAATAACTATTTTCAAGGGTGGTACTTTGGGAGCGGAATTAGAATCGGAGCATTTCAGTCGGTCTTCCTCGCTGTCGGATTCCAACGGCGCTGGGGTGGCGGTTTTCGTGTTTGTCGAACCGGGAGTATTCGAAGGTTTTGGACTACTGGCCATAGAAGAGGTGCTGGGACTCTTCCTGTCCGCACTTACGGAGCTCGCATTTTGATTTCCTTTCCCGGACGTTGTTCCAGATCCTTGTTTACCCGACTTGGCACACTGCAAACAATTTGAATATCGTGAAATACATCATCACAAAAAGCTCGCGCACAATCGAAGTCTTTGTGATTCTTACTTTTTCTCCGCTACTGGCAGCATTTCTACTGGTATTTTGCCGTCCCGTTGTGTTGTTTTTTGTATTCTCTTTCGCGGTTTCAGTGTCTTTTCGTTTCTTCCGACGATTTTCATCATCCTGCTCCTCTGTGTTGTCGCCGCCCTCGAAAGTACGTTTCGACGATGGCGACGTTGTAGCGGCTGAAGCTTCATCGGAAGTCAATGGTGCTGTTGTCGCTTCACTGGACGATGTTGACGAACCGCCGGTAGTGGCCGCATTATTGCCACTTCCCTGACTACCTTGGCTAGCTGAAGGTTTGCCGCTACCATCTTTGTCTTTATCCGGATTAGGATTCGGAGATGTGCTTGCGCCTCTCACCGGCGTTGGCTCTTTCGAGCTTTTGAACTCGTACACATCACCGCTGTCACTAGAGGACGTGTTGCCCGATGTGCCAGTGTTCGAAGCGGCATTTGTGCTTCCCGATGACGCATTGCCCGACGTCTTCGACGAAGTTTCCATTGAACCTTGACCCTGCGTGTGTGTTCTCTATTAATATTAAAATTGATATATCGAGACAATTTAAATATTTTGCTAAAACAATTATATTAAAATTTTAAGCTAAATTAAAATTATGGATCGTTCCTTATAAATGTTTTTAACATATTTCTCTAAAATTTCAGTCCAGTTCAAAGACGCTAATTTTGTATGACAGTGCGTACTTGTGCGCTTATGCCGCCTTGACGGGAGTTCGAAGCACTCGTCCCTTTCTTTTCATCCCTTGTTCCTCGCACCTGGTTGAGCCGAAGCGTCACCCTCGGCGAGCTTCCAGACTGCCCGGTACCCGATCTGTCAACTGTGCAAAAAAAAAGAGAATAAAACGTCATTTAATTAGAAACCAATGAAATTGTAGAAATCAAATTTCGCGGAAACAGCGCAGCGCATCTGCATTATATAGTAGTAGAAATAAGCTTAAGAAAGGTAAGTAACATTGATTAATCTAATACTAGCCGCTTCAGCACAATTGAATAAAACATCTAAATTTAGTGCTTGCTAATTTGTCGCTCCGTCATCGATTTGCGCAAGATTACCAGAGCAACAAGATCGAAAATAGAACAACAAAATGGCACTACATTTTTTATGTTACATTCGATTGCGTACAAGTGCGACTGTGCCAGTTTAATAATAAATGTGGCGAAACGGAAGAAAAAGACGCGTGAAAAGAAAGAGAAACAGAGTAATCAAGAGAAGATTTCACACAGTCATAATTCATCCCAAGTAATGCTGTTAATCAAGAGATGTTCCGAGAAAAAGATGGAAGTTCCTCGATCCGATTATTTTTTATTAGCTCTTCTAGATCGATCGCATTAAGATAATAATACACACGCAAATTAACGTACAGAGAAATAATTTTTTTTTTATAGAATACAATTATCCGTTTCCAGATAGTTGGCACACATTTCTAACATCACACACACACAGAGTTTTTTGTATAGAATATTTAATCAATTCGTTTCAACTACTTCAGCTAGTCTCACTGACTTTTCACGCACGATATAATGAGATGTAATATTTCAATGAGTGAGGTTTACAAAAAGAGATACAAATCAAATAAGATTTTGAAGTCAGTCATTGTGGAAGAGGTTTATTGGTTTATTTTGTAACAATTCTGTGATAAGCGTTCCGCGCGATGACAGAAGAATGAAACACCAAGAAAAACTTGATCCTTGACTCTAATGACGCAACATCGCGTTATCGCTGCACGCTTATAATTGATCTGTTGATATAGTCGACTTAATTCAAGTTTCACCCAAGTTTTATCACAAGACTCGGAATCGTCTTTCAACGCTTTTATGCTCGCGCATTTGCATATTGGTGTGTCGTCACAGAAAACAAATACATATATAGTTACAGATATACATACGCGATATTCATTTAAAATTATTATTTGTCTGGAAGCTCTCGCTTACCATTAACGCGAGAATTAAAATTAAAAAAAGAAAACCGGATTTCTCAAGCAATTTGCAAAAAAAAAAAAAAAAAAAAAAAAAAATTTTTAAAATGATCAACTATTCAAGCTGATTAATTACAGTTGATATATTAAAGTTTGCGCGCGTGTAAAAACGCGCAGCGGCAAAGTTACGTGTACGTGTCTTTTTTTTTCCACAAGCATTCGCACAAAACTCACACACACACACACATGCAACAAAGCAGAAAGATATCCGTTCCAGCGACATTCAAACAAAGATACGTACCGCGATAATGATATTTTCGATAATGCTATTTTATCAATGTGAAAAAAAAAAAAAAATATCGCGTTGTTAAACAATATGTTGTACAGTATCTAATCTGTCACATCACAGTTACACAACGCACACATGTATTATTAAAAATGTAAACAAACGTTTTTACATACTTGTGTAAGTCTCACGCATATAATCTTATATGATTGAACACGTAATTTTACAATTTAAATAATCAAAGTGTTTTTTTTTTAATATTGAAATCTGAACTTACCATGCGTAATGCACTCGTGAAGACCGACAAATCTTATCTATGCTAGTTAGATCATTGAGTGCGTTCGATTGTGATTTCGCGAGCGATCGCACAATTTCGCGCAATTTGTCACGAACATCAATCGAAAAAAATTGCGATATGATATCCGATTGCGACTAATGAGTGTAGAAAATATGCGTGCGAGGTATGTGTCGGATGATTAATCAATAATGCGTGTAATTGCATACCGAAGATCGATCGTCGCTTCCCGATACGCGCACACACACACACACACGATTGGCGGGATCTTAAGTACAAAAGACGCGCCGTTGGAAACCTTCTGTCGATCGGTGCGTCGATTGATGCGTCGCGCTCCTCTATTCCTGAGTTAGACCCCTTTCGGAGGTGCGATCACCCTACTGGTGTCGATGGACGCAGCCAGTGAACGCAAACGTGTCCCACGTACTTGCCAGTCAGCATTCTCCCTCTCTGGTGGAGTTCTTCCTCCCTCTCCTTTTTCCTCTCTTCCTTCTTGGCCGACTCGTTTCTCTCTCTTCCTCTTCTACTCGATGCCACTGCTCTTTTCTCTTATCCTATTCGCTTCTTTTGTGTTATCTCACTATCACTCTCACTTTTACACACATACGCACGCATACGCGCGCGCGCACACACACACACACGCACGCTTTCTCTTGCTAATCAGGAGAATAGAAAATGAGTGTTCTCTTCTCAAATGAGTTTACTCTCAGTTTTTACAGACCTAATCGCGGACGTCGATATAATGACGACGATGCACACACGATCGTGAAAGAGATAAGACACGCGCCGAGCCACGTGGTCGGTCGATTTTATCGCGGAGGTGATCGCGTCCAAGAGAGAAGAGACGCTCTATCAAATACAAGCCTGCTTTGATCTCACGGTTGCATTGATAGATTGCACATTACAATCGGTCGTCGTGGTGAACACGACTCGAACACTGCGTGGTTAACTGTATAACTGTGCAACGAGGGCGGGTACGCGGTGAAGAGGAAGCGACTGGTCTCTCGTTCACGCGCGCCTCACCAGCGACTGTATATCGTGTCTCGTCCCCGTCTTCGGAGTCGCGCTCGCATGGAGCGGTATCCACGTAACGCGATGTGACGCATCGCGTCACTATCTGAGAATGTCATCTTTAATTAAACACTACTCCTCTTTCTGTGTACGTTATCGTTATCCGACTCGGTGCGAGGTTGATTGCTCGTTTCCACCGTGGAAGTTGACGATGATGTAAATTTGTTTGACGCAATTGTGTCGCTGACAAAATTTTATTTGCGGCTAAACCTCCTCCCGATGACCTTGACCTTCTCACCGGTGTCGCCAAGGTCAAGTAACTCCGAATAAAAAACTGAAATTTGTAAAATTGAAACAGTACACGATCGAGGTTTCTTGAACCTGCGAGCAGATTCGTTTGTTTTTACGTGTCGGTGTGATAAAAATAATCGCGATAAACTAAGGAAAACCGGACTTTTCATGCAAAGCGAGGTGTTCTCCACATCGCCCCGCGCTTGCTTTGCATGCAAAATAAGTTGGTAATTATTGAAAGTCTATGCATAAATTATAGACTCTTTTGCATCCGAAGCACGAGACAATGCGCGATAAGAGGCTCGTTTTGCAAGTAAACGCAAAACAAACGCAATATATCAAATGCGAAACCTCGATAGAATTACTGGACTTTATATCGAGTCCCCGAAACGCGAATCTTATTCATCTTCGTTTTGTTTAATAAATTTAAACTGCATAATTACCGTTACATAAACAGTTCTATTGATAAACCACTCTGCATAAACGCTCAAGTGCATCCGACAAGAAATTCTCCTTATGCAGTTATCATGAATTTTTTTCACACGTCTGTTTAATAGCTTTAATAAGCAAAGAGCGACGACTGCAAAAAAATTCTTTACATGTTGCGGAGATACAAGAGTTACTTAATAAGTAATTTTATTAATAAACAACTCCGCACAAACGCTCAAATTCAATAAACAATTCTCTTTATAGAGTGCGCAATTATTATAAATTTGTTTTTTATCCGTTTTGCATTTTACGTTGCATTTGTATTCATCTGTTCTCGTTTACCAATCTGTGCGTGTACTTGTTCGTTTGCAAAATCAGGCGGAGCTCTAAACAAATAAAGATATAAATGTTAGGAGAGGAGAAAAAGGAGAGGCTCTCACCTTTATTTTGCGGTGGTGTTCTCCGCATTTCACAGGGGGCTCCACTGTTCTCAGCAACGTGCGATGCAACGGCTGCGACACTTCCTGCTGCGCGTTGCTGCTGTTGCTGTTGGCACTGCGCGTTATTATGTTGCTGGTAGATCTGTTGTTGTTGTTGTTGTTGTTGTTGCTGCTGCTGCTGCTGTTGATCCTGTTCGCTCGACGGCGGCGCTGTCGCTCCGCCCCTTTCAGCAGGAGAACACGGATTGTCAGGACCGGCTGTTACACTCTCATCGGATGAACCAGCAGCGCCTGTAACGTCTGTTCCTACGAATGAGTTCCTAGAAAGAAAGTCTTCGGGTCGAGCTTTTCGGGTCGGATCTTTTCCGCGGAACAGCCCCGCGAGCAATCATGCGATCTTACGGCGGATATATTGCGTACGTTTTTTCGGTACAACACAATGGCGCGCCGAATGGAAAGGTTAGAGAACCTTTCGCAACCGAGCCTCGTACACGACGATATTTCGGTGCGATATGTATCTCGATCGAATTTTCGGCCGCTGATTGCGTCTCTCATGAGTGCGTCTTTCCTCGGCGATTTAACAAAAGTCCTTTGCGTGAATTCGATCCCCGACGAGGACACCACCTTGTACGTAATGTAATAACTGTCAGTATCATTATTGCGTGACTTGTCAATCTCGCATGGAAACAGATTTCTTTCTGCGGCTCCTCGATTACTCCAAATTTGTTTTTTTTTTTTTGTTTTTAATTTTTTAAATCTTTTGTATTTAATCCGTGGAATTCTGCGATCGATCAACGATAATTAACGATGGGATAATGCACCGGATGAAATTTCAATTGCGTATAATCGGCTGCATTTCGTACAGACATTTCGCGAAACGCGTTCGATAATTGCCTCGGCGATGCTTTTTTGATGAAAATCCGTCTCGTTTATTTTCGTCCGAAATAGTTTGTGTGTGCATCGATGATGAAACTCCGGCGGTGTTACGGCTGCTCCTTGTCCTCGCACATCCGGTCGATGTTGCGATATTCGATCACTCTTCCCTTCCCCCCCTCCCCCCGTGCCCCGCCGGTGGCCGTAAAGCCGACAACGATAGTGCCAGGCGGAACTTTCTTTGATTCTCGCGAGAACTAACGAGGGAATTGTTACGCTAACGCGGGTGGAACTGCGGGATTCGATTTAAAGGCATGCACGGCGACATCTAACGGTACGTCAGAGAAAGACCGTACATTTAAGCAAGTCCCCCCCGTACATAATGTATGTATACGCGAACACGGTCTCCCGCAAACTGGTGGCCATATATAGCATCTCCGGATGGGTATTTCTGCGCGCGCATGTGACACGAACGAAAACAATTTCAGCAAAGTGCTTATTTCGCGGAAAAGAAGCCTGCCTGGAAGTAACCCTTTATGTTCCCGTGGAATAATACGAAAGGAGGAAATTAACAATGCGACATATAAAAAAATAAAACGACAGAAAAAGGAATGAAACAATTATTTAGGCGCAACATACTCTTTTTATGCGGTTCATCACAAATATTTAGTGGAAATTAAAATAATTCTGTTTATTGCAAAGATAAAGAAAATGTAAGATAAGGAACCTTATACTCCTTTGATATATTTTAATTTTCTTTTTCCGTTCAAACCTGCACGCGTTAAAACTTTAGCATTTACGGCGCATTCAGTAAATAATCTTTTTTTTCCCAAGTACTTTTTGCTGAGATCGTTTTCGATAAGATTGCGGTGTGTTTCTATCCGGAGACACCGTTCTCAGATCGTGCGACAAATCTCACGCGCATATCCAAGAACCTATATTATTACCGACCACATGACTGAGCTCGACGCAGCAGAAATTTTTCTCTTCTCGCGCAAACTTAAATGTTTGTTAATTTTTAGACGCAAAAAACTTGAATAAGTTCAAAACGAGCATCCGCGATTTATAAATAATAAACTACATTTAAACTTCAATAAGGTCCTTCGCAAAGTTGCCTTGTTCTGTTGCTCTTATTGATGCAATAAGTCTGCTATCGCGAACAATTGATAAAAACCCAATTACTGTTTTATAAAAGATAATAAAATCTTTTGTATTTTAAATTTTAAAGTTTCTCGTTTCCTCTTTCCGTAAGGGGCAAGGTATCCCCGATGCGACGAAATGTACGAAGCCGGCGCTACTGCACACGCGTTGCGATTTGAGAACATTGCATTCACAGTTTCGACCACCGCCGTTTCTTTACTCCGTTTCGTTGCGATATCGAGAATCAGGAGCCGCGCTCTTGTCTCACGCCAAATTCACGCGCAAATTCATCTAACTTGAAATAAAAAAGAAACATTGTCAAAGCTGTGTGTATACTTTTGCTCTTGCTGAGATTAGATGACAACAAGAGAGAGTTATTGACAATCGTAACCAGAGTAGTATATGCAATAAAAAGTTAAATTTCTTTTTTAATCAGTCATGAAAAAAAACCTCAGACAGGTCTTTATTACATTTATTACAATCACATGAAAGGGATATTGTAATTATTATCATTATTGCAGTTAGAAACGAGAATTGTAAAACTTTAACGTAAATCAAATGTAGATAATTGCATATGTGCTTTAATTAAAGAAAGAAAGAAAGGAAAAAAGAGGGAGGAAAAGAGAAAGATCAAGATGACATTACAGGATGAAGTTCTGACTCCGCGCATGCGCATTCCCAATACAGATTTCACTACTTACAAACCAACTCAAACGTGAATGACAACAGAGTTGCGCTATTGGGTGTACATGTCTACACTACAAGAGATAATCGCACCGAAATCACGTGGCACGTGTCATCGATGCGAGAGACATACTGTATATATACATGTATCGCGCGAGAAAAGCGCGCGCGACTTTCTAGCGGGAAAGTAGCGCCGCGAACCGCAACTACCGTAAACTATGTATACTGTAATAAGCTTCACGTTATCACGCTTTGCGTTTGTTTGTTCGCACATTCCCAAATCATTTCTCTACACATGGTAATGGTTTCAGATACAAATTGTCATTCATTTCTTTAATTTTTCTTCCTCACCTGATATCATTTCCTGAGATGACATTTGCAGAAGTAGCGCGAGCTGTTGTCGTTCCGACATCCGCGACGAGTAACCGCGGAAACGACTTGTACCGCCTGCGGGCATTCCGTCTTCATAACTCATGTAACTCGTGGCATGGAAAATGTGCTTGTGGACATCGAACGTAGACGACGAGCATGTAGGCCGTCACGCGTCACGGCCAGCAACGGATGTTGTTCCGCGCGCTCGCCGCCAAAAAATCCGCGCGCCAACAGCAGGCCAAAGTTAACCTTAAAATTGCGCGCGGGATCAGGTTCACGCCATTTTGAGCGCGATTGAGCTCGTTCGCGCGAACAACAGCGAACAATCGGCGTTGACGCGAGTTGACACAACAATAACAAATGACAACAACGGACAACACAACACACGCACAACGCGCGCGCACACACACACACGCAACGCGCAGCTCTACGCCGCGACGGACGAGAACGCGCGATGTTCTCGCGTGCGACACGCGCGCGCGGTTAGGATTTTTTTGCGCGTCGCGCGCGACTCACGGGACCGTCGCTCCCGTTCCGGTCGGCGACGATTTGATTTCGGGATGCGACATTTGATGACGAAAACTCTCTGCACTTTGAAAACGAGATTCGCGACAACGCGATTCCGGGACACTGCGCGCAATATGACGCAACATACAAACGATACGTAATCCGAGTCCGATATGCGTTGGCTCACCTGCGTAGCGCGTTTACGCGGGAACATTCAAACATTCGCCGAGTCGGACGCTACAGTGGCGCGCTAAGTCAATGTTTAAACAGACGTTTACGTACGACTAATTACATTCCACCTGTATTTTATTCAAATAACACACGAATGAAACATTCCGTTACTTTGTTGCAACAACTATATTGAATTACCAGAAGTAAAAAGTTTATACAAATTTGCACGCGCACTTTACATTGGAATAAAATTTATTGAAATCTCTTTCGCTTTGTACGCGTTAGTGGCTTTTTTTTAAATAAATGGAGACGAGTCTTCTTTCATGACAAATTGAACATATTTCATCGTGTGATATTTGATATGTAATACAAGATTTGATACATATTCTTGGAACAAGATCCTGAGAAAGTGCCAGCAATGTTTCTTCGCTTCGCACGCGATGGTCTTTTTTTAAGAACCTTCTTTTGTGACAAATTGAATGTATTTCATCGTGCAATATCTAGACAATAATTTCTAATGCAGCATAAAAATACCGACTATTATTCCATGTGGTCAGTGTTGAGCTTTTTACCAACTGATGCTTCGAATAGAGTTCACGGTATAGACTACAGAGGACGTGATGAAAATCGATTTTTCTCGACAGCGATATCTCGTATATATAATTCCGCGATTATAAGCGATGGTTCGACAATATATCGCAGATCTATGACATATTCTTAATGACACAACACGATGTAGCACGAAACAGTTTTAATGGTAAAAATATCTTCATTTTCTGGTAAAGTATGATTCAAGTCCAATCTAATTCAATTGTGCGCATGTGGTAATTTTGTAGTTCACGAATCGGCGAGGACAGAAACAAAATCAATTATATTAGCATATAAATCAACGAAAACTCGAAGAGTGTGAGACGGTCTCAACACGGCCAATTTATCGTTAAAGGCGCGATGCTCGTAGCACTCATAATCTGGTGGAATATAATTAGGAGCCCGCCGAGGAATATAACAAGACAGGGAAGGATAACATTATCGTCATTAACCGCATCCCGCTGATACTCGCACGGATAACAAGTAATATGTATGTGTACGTACATATATATATATATAATATATAAACCGAATGTTTTGCTGAGAAAAGATAAATGAGGCCAGATACATCGACGTGCTTCTCTTGTTCTACTTCCCTCTTGCTTTCTGATTACCTTGCAGTGCGCATAAGTACAAGGGGGTGTGTCACCTCATCAATTATAAATATTTCAAAAAACTAGAGATTTATTAATCAAGTTTGTTCGTATAAATATTAATATATTGAATCGATTAATTTCCTATAGGAATTCGCTCGACTGTTAAACCTGCTGGGATTTCGCGTCAAAAGCGCGAGACTTCCAAGTCCCGAGCTAAGCAAGTTTATACAGATGTGCGCATAATTTGTCGTATGTGCAATACTTACGCCTCGGAATAACGGAAAATTTATAGCGCAGCGCTCGTAAGCACTTGCAGCGCGCGTTGCTGTAAAACGCGAAATGCGATGCGCGAGCCGGGCGTTAGTTTCATGAATGTTTCATTGGCGCGCACAATGTTTATAACTGTGTATCTTCCTCACGGAGTCCCTTGCAACATTCGTAACTGCGCGCGTGTGTATATACGCGCGCGCGTATTGCCTTATTGCCCGCGTTGCGCGCAGCACACTCGATGAAAATTTACGATTTGCCACGCCGCCGTATTTTACGGCCGTGACTTTTTCGCACAGGGAACAGAGAGAACACAGACTCCAGTGACACTTTCCGATCTCCGTCTTTACCTCATTACAGGTGTTTCCCGTGGCTGATTTCCCGTTACGAAATGACACGGTGCGTCGCGTTTTGTGGTCGTTCGCGCGGAGAATTTTTCGAGAAAGCGCGAAGAAAGAGACGATGACACAATGACGAGCAGCACCCAAATAAGCGCACACGCTTCGAAAACGGAACGCTCGTCGGCATTATGGATTAGCGATAATAAACGGTACGTACTGCTGATATGGAAAAGCAAACTGCGCGTGTCGCGTTTATTTCGCTGTTGTACGGCTCGTTGACTTTGCGCGACGGGTTTTGGAGCTCTGATTCGATAAATAAAATAGTGGAGAACCAGTTACGTTTATCGATATTCAAGCAGTTCTCCCTCGCGCGATTGACAAAATAATAAAAAACTAAAAATTTCTTCACTTAGGAAAAATAAAAATATTAATATATAGAATTTCTAAAACCTTCTATAAAGAATCTTATTGAAACTACACTAGTGATCTATCGAGTTTACTTGTAACGATCGCAAGTAAAATTTGTATTTTTCACATAGCTTTGAGCCGCTTGTAACTAAACTCGTAAACCTGGAGTTTACTCCAGGATTTGGATACAAAAGATATGGGAAGCGAACCAAGGCTATTAGGTCGTTCACGACGATATGCCTGGAATGCAAGAAACGAATAGCCGGCCCTAGTCCGGTACCTGAACGCCGGCGAACACCGAAGTTACGATGAAGAAAAGCACAAACGCAGAACGCGCTCCATGTATCCACCGGAGAAGAAACTCCTTCGGATCGTTCTTCACGCCGTCTTTTCCGCGTCTATCTGTTCTCTGCGTAGAGAATGTCTTTCTTCCTTTTGCGGTGCGATAAACGAAGGCGGGATTTTTAGACGCGGTTGAATTGCGGTAAGAATAAACGACGTTTAAAAATCGTCGAAAACTCTGATTTCACTTGTGAACTAATCTTCTCTGAAAATGTTGACTGATAAAAATAGAACTGTTAGAAAAAAAAATCGTAATTATTATAATTCAACAATTTTATCACAGAATATAACGAGGAGTAATTTTACCCCTATTTTCTCTTTAAATGTGCCGAGGAAAAAAACATAATTTTAGAGAAGGCCGAAAGAAATCAGAACGCTCGTTGAACACATTGCGAGATCAGAAAAAAATACGTCTATATATAGCCTGAGAACTGTTTACGCGGTCTTTCCGCTTATATTCGTCATATTATCGACTGATAATTGACTTCGGGACGAAATAACACGGTGGAGGCACAAGTGCGCCACGCTATAGCACACATGCGTATACATGTACATGAAAGGAATGGTCTGAAATCAAAGCGTAATGAGCTGAACGGTACAGCGTATTAAAACTGCGAGCGGAGAAAAATACGTTTTCCATTAGCGCTCATTGAGATCTCGGGGTGGCCGTGCGCTCGAGTATTGCGCCCGTCGACCATAATACCCGTGTGCGTCTGTGTGTCGACGACGGCCTGCATTAAATAGAGATGCTTGTCCCGCCGCCGGCCGGCCCGCAAAGTTATCTGACCACGAACTCGCAGGAGTTAACTCGGTACCGCCGGCTGGCTACCTGCTGGAGAGAATAACATTTGTTTGAAATTGTAACGGCGTTTACAGCCGTGTAGAATGCCATAAACCGCAGCTGTTATTACCCGTCGCGCGGCGATCGACCAAGTATTAGCCTGATTTTGGCGATTTCTCACACACGCGAGAAAGAAACTCAATGACGCTTATAAAACGAGTCTGTTTAGAGAGTTTTTGCGCTCATCTAAATCGCTTCGGCATATCGAGCTGAAATGATTGAGTACAATAAATTGGGGGTAATATGGAAATCTCTATTATATACAATATAATTATGTGTGCGTCTGCATTAACGAACAAGAAACGTGTTACAAGTAAGAAATATTCAATTGCTTTTATAAAATGTTTAAATGCAAATTAGCTAAAATCCATTTCAGAATCTATCATATCATGCGACGAAGAAACGAAGTTAAAGAAGAAGAAGAAAAGAAAACAGAAGACAGTATGATGAAGAAAGAAGTGGGAGCATGGGCCCCGTTGTGGCCGCTTTTCCGTTCCTCTTGCTGCTCCCGTCCTGAAAGCCCGACTACCAGGAGTCCGTTCAGTCTTGCCTCAGTCATCCACACGCAAACGTAGACGCGACGCACTGTGGAGGAGGGCACCGCGCTATTTCTTGTTTACGTCCTTTCAATATCGTCGTCACGCAACCCTCGGTGTGCAACGCCTAACAATCACGCTCTCGTTCTTGACGGTGACAGATACGCATTTACATACAATTTACAATCACAAGTGAAGCAGAAAATCTACCAATCTGATAATGCGCGGAAGTCGCAGGATAATTCTCATCCTCTGCACGATGATGAATTGCGCGGTGAGTTGACGAATTACTTTTCTCGGTCGTGATACGTCCGAGTGCGAGTGTCTTTTGAATTTTAGCGCGAATCGCATCGTTTCACTGACGATGTAAAGAAGCACCAAGACTCGTTTGATAGCAGCATTTGATAACCCGTGCACTGTATAGATATATAAAAATAGCAGATAGTAATTTTTCAACTTTATTACATGTGCGCGCATTGCTCGTCTTCCGATAAAAAATTGATTAAACAAAGTCAATCGTACATATTAAACTTGATACTAAACACAGAAAGTTTTTAGAAAATTATATCACTTTTTCAAGTTTCTTTAATTTTTTTACTCTCGTTTTTTTAGCGTAATATAATTTTCTTTCTTACCGCGACGCGTAAAGCTTTTTTCTGCCCATATTAATTGAGAAAGTTCGAACGACCCGCCTTATTATTATTCCTGTACGCATCAACCTGCAGGATGCCGAACCGTTGTAGATTATTACACATTCCACTAACGAACGCGAAACTGAATCTCTTTCTTATGCTGATAAAGATGAGAGCTGCGCTCTCTTCATTAAGTCAAAATCTTCTTCCAACAGGCGGCTCTCTATTATTACCGGGATAAGATGAATATAAAAAAAAACATTTTCCAGGAAGCTCAATTCCTTAAGAAATTCCGTGTGTCAATATTGAATAATTTCGTGTACTTAGGGTCCCGTCAGTCCAATCATTCTTGCGGACGAGACAAACGTTAATCCTATTGGCGTTCCATGCGCTCATATACGCTCGCTACGCACGTAGAATCATAATAATTCTTACTCGATGTCATAGGTCGTTGGACTCCGACACGTCAGCCGACACCAGTCGAGGTGTCGCTCGTTGAATATTATATGAGCGACGCTAAAGAGGATTCCGGAATGTCGACAGAGGAGGCCGCTCTACCCTTTTTTAAATTATCACACTCGAGCCCTTCTTAAAAAGAAGTAAATAATTTAAGAGTGCATATGCGCTAAGTGCACGCGAGCGAAGTATATAACATTGTTAATTTAATGCACCTTCGAAACAGAAGACGTAAATAATTAAAGGCATGCAAATAGCTATGTAATTATGTTATTACGACAGCGTCCTCCACGTTGAATAAGAAAAAAAATCGTCAAGGACATGTCTTTATGAATAAGAGATTAACGAAATGGACACATATGGTTATAGCCTTCTCCTGCGAAACTAAGTCGTTTAAATTTGATCGATCGTTGTACGATCTGCTGCAAACTTTTACTTAAGTGCTCTTATTTGGCTTTTGCAACGTCGGGACGAATTGTAAATGCAAGCGTTAACCAAGCGTTTCCGACACGCTACATTTGATGATTTATTTTTATCACACGCATCGCTCGTTGCTGATTCAATTTACCGCGCGAAACAGCGAATTAAACATCAGCCGTGTGTCCGTTTTACATTGCGTAAATTTTCAACACACTGTTGCGCGAAACTGTATCAAGTTGGAACAAGCAAGTCCACAGAGCTTCATTAGTGTTCCCCCTATCATCAGGTTTATTAACGAAGAGCGAATATACCTATTGTTTTCGTGAACAAGACTGGCAGAGAAATAGACCAGTCACGATCTCAGGAATAAACATTCGCTGGCAACCGACCCGAGAGCTTCGATATCTCGTTCTCTCTCCGCTTCTTTCTAATCAGCATGCAGCGGTAGTTGCAATCCTGCAACGATGCAGATGAACATTGGCTCGTTTTTTTTCTTTTTTTCTTTCTTTCTTTCTTTATTTCTTTCTTTTCTTCCGCACGGAGCGTCGTCTTTTGCATCATTTTTTTTTATATATACCGCGGTCGCACCATCTATTATCGCGAATAGCTTCATCCCGTGTAGTCCGAGTGGTTTCGAGAGCGAGTGAGTTCGCTCCATTACAGATCGTCGGAGAATATATTCGCTCGGACGTTATCAGAACGTATCTATCGAGAATGCGAGCGAATGACGAGCGAAACAGTTTCGCGAACAAAAAGTTTACGCGGGGATATCGAGGAACAAGTTCCTCGTCTCGAAGCGGAGAACGCTTCTTCGTTCTCTTCCTCGGAACGGTCTCGGCGTATATCCCACGGGATAATTGCAACCGCGATCGATGTTTCCGCGCAATGCGCGGAGACTATCATCACGTGTCAAGTTTGCGCGATAATTATTTTCGCGTCATTGATTAGGAGTTTTTCAACTCGCCGCACGGCGAGGGAGAGAACGCGCTAATGACCGCGGGGTGGTCCCGTCGAGAAAATTGAAGGCTTCCGCGCGGCGCGTTATTATCTGAAATCAATAGTGTTCGATGCCCTGATGCTTGATTGACGATTGCGAAGAACACGCGCGTTCTATGTTTTATGTAATGCTTCCAGAAGTGGAAAGAAATGAACGTCCTCGACGTTCAAATTATCGCCGTGGCAAAAGATAGAAATCTGTGGACGAAACACATGAGACATGAGTTGTAATAAATGAGAACTAGTACAACTAAATTGTGTTATCTACGAAATATTGATCGGTTTTGATGCGACGTTTTATGTTCGGGGGATGACGTAAATATCGCGCACGATCTTCGAAACGTGACGATCGGAAATAAGTGTATTGTATCTATCTGTGTTTCACGCGCTCCGAGCGTAGAAACCACCGGCGTGACCAACGATATGGAGCGTGCTCGTAAATCTTATCACACATGTAGAACTTATCTACACACACATATACGCACAACGTACCTATCTCTCGATCATGTGTCGCTTCGCACGTGCGACAGAGAATTCGCATTTAAGAAGAAATGCGGCGTTAAAATTGCGATCATATTCCCATTTGAATTCGCATTTATTTTCCCGAACGCGATCGTGGAGAGTTCGTGTTTCGCAATTTATATGCTTCACGTTCTTTAAATGTGAAGTGCGAACAGTGAATTTAATCCGAAGAATCGCGCGGCGATGCGATTACGCGGCGGCGTGTACGTTTCTCCCTTCGAAACGATCATCGCTGATGCTCCATCCCGCGTTTAAATTGGCTCGGCTCGTTAGGTGTAATTAAGAGCGCCCGACGAGAGGCGCTTGTGTGTGTGTGTGTGTTGTGAATATAAAATCTATCCCATCTTGTGTGCCGCTATACGCGCACCGCGCTCGTGCGTTTCCACGTGCACGCAGCGTTGCGTGCAACGCTCGATTAACCCTCTCCGAGAAGGTGGATTAATTCCCTTTTTTTCTCTTCTTCTTTTTAATATCTCACGTACATGCGTGACCGTGTAGCCGCGCGCACATTGGAATTACCGCGAAAGGAAGTGTGCATATCCCGCGATAATGTTTGAAAAATGCGGCGGGTAACACGCGGTAACATTCCGTAGATTAAAAATGAGAAGAGTTACACGCTCGAGTGGGAAATTTAAGCGCGACAAGCGAGCAGTCGCGTGTGCGATTCTTTTTTTTTTTTTTTTTTCTAAAGATGCGAACATCTCGCGCGATAAATTGTTGAATTTGTGTGTTTAACAAAAATTATTTAGCTCGTATGTAAGATTTGTTGATAAATTGTTGTAGAAAGTTGTACTGAACAAATCGACTGTCTTTTGTTCTCAAAACCAAGTCGTTAGTACGAAACAATTGAACAATTGAAATCGTGCCTCGCTACACTTAAGAGCACGTGTGTTTTTTTTAAATGTCTTAATCAGTTAAATCCACGTCTTTTCAATCACTGCGCGCCGCCTAACTGAAGTGTACAGTACGCTAACGGTGCATACGTGCGCAACGGATGTCATGTCATCTTGCGGTGCTCAAAGTGTGCGGCCGCGAATTTACTGCGTGCGATTCTGTTTCCATTTCCACCGCGCGGATACCAAAGCAAACTGGCAACGCAACCGGTGTTTTGCGTTTCCCGCAGCCGCGACAATTATTTCCACGTTGAGAGACGGAAGCGATATGCGAACAATACCCTTCCAAGATTATAAACTATTGTACATATTTATGCGTTTTTTTGTTTAGATTATAAGTGATTGTAGTTTTAATTGCATTACTCGAGAACAAATGTTCTTAAAAAATTACAAATAAGATTTGTCGTAAGTAAATTACAAGTTGAAGTTTCTCGAGCTTTGTTCTCTGCGTGGTTTGAGGAGCTACTTTAAATATCTCTTAAAAAATTGCAACGGATAGTAAAACTCTCATTCGTCGATGTAATAATACGAAAAACGGTTCATTCTGATTTCTCTGACATACCAACTGTCACGCTGTTCCGCCTGCGAGTACACCTGGTAGTGGTGGATGTGCGCAAAAGTGCACGGGCATTGTTTGCAGATCGTGGGAAACCGAGACGCGATTAGGACGAGTGAGATAGGCGGGACGGAAGGGAGAGAACAGACGTAAGTACGTGACGTACGTACTCGGCGAGCACCCACTCTCCACGGGGCTAACGTGCGCGTTTGGCGCAGAAGAATAACCGCGGAAGTAGGTATGAGCTCTTTGTGGATGATTACGAGAACGCGCAAGGCGTCCGCCGTAAAAAACGCCGCGACGCGCATGAGATGCTTCGACCTTGACGTCCGATGCACCCAATTGTACAAATGATATGCGTGACGACGTTCAAAAAATAAAAATCGCGTGATGAAGATCACGCGTTAACTCGATATGATATTTTAATATCGATTGTTAAAAGTGTCAACGAAGACTCGCTCAAAAATTTCAAGCATATGTCTCATCAAAACTAGGTCACTCGGAGAGAAGGAGAGAGACGACAACTCATTCTTTTCGACCTTTTTGCAGAAACTGATCTCGCCCTCGGCTACTTCAACGTACTTGAAACTCGGCGACGAGTGTAATCGAGACCGGGACTGCGAGGTCGACATTGCCAACAGCCATTGTTACTTAGGTTACTGCCGATGTCAGCCCTTCTTCGCCGGTTACAATGAGACTCATTGTCTCGAATGTGAGTTAGCTTAAGCGCGCTCTTATCTCCTCCTCAAACATGATTTTTCACCCTTCTGTACGTACAGAAAACGTGCTCTTGAAACATGCGCTTTTTTTTGTAAAATTTTTATAGATTCTGTAGCTTCCACAGAAAATCCATATTTATGAAGTTATACGTTGATATCTTCTAATATTGATGTTCTAATCTCAAATTCATGTAGCAACTCTCTTGGGCAATGATTGTTTCGTGAAGGAACAATGCTCTTTGAAAGTGGCGCACAGCAGCTGCCTCGAGGGTGTATGCAAATGCGAGGACGGATACCTGCAATTCCGGAGGCATACTTGTCTAGGACGTAAGTGTATCAACTGCCATTGATTAGACACACACGGGAAAAAAAGTTTTGCCGGAATAGCAAGAAGATTAGTTACTGCACAGCCAGCAAGAAAAACTTGCTACTGAAACCTACTGAAATTTTTTGTTTCGTCAAAAAAGTGTTTTATTAACCATGTAATAGGTAAAATTATTTTCTTCCGTGTACTTGTACATCGTAACATGTTCCACTTGAATTATAATAAATTAAATTCTAATGCACACGCGAGTAAAAAAAAAGGATACATCGAAATTACTTTAATTCTCAGCGGCGAAACTCGGCGAGGTGTGCTACGAACACGCTCACTGTCGCCTCTGGGATCCCGAGTCGCATTGCGATTTTCTCATTCCGGATTTGTTCGGTCGCTGCCAATGCACCGCGCCGATGCGTCGCGAGGGCGACGTGTGTCGACCCGACAACCTCGTGAGACCCGCGCTTTCGGGGTACTTGTCGCTGCATACGGAATCGATAATAGAGGACGCCAATGAGAACGAGCGCGACAAGGAAGTTGTCACCGAGGGACAAAAAGAAACGAATCAAGAGGAGCAAGACACAGGTATATCGGAGATCATTCCAACCGGAGTGATTTTATTTTTTTAAATAAAGATTCTCGTTGACGAGAACATGTAATTTTTTTCTTCACGTAGGATTTTTTCCTACCAAGGGACGGGAAACTGCATTCGGTCTGCGTCATCGCGTCCGTTTGTTTCGCGCGTTTCTTAACCGGTAATCAGATTTTCCGTGCGTACACGAACAACGCAACGGGAATTCGTGAGATCGAGCGGTTTACGTATTCCGCGTGCAACGCGCTCGAGTGGATTAACGAGATAAGGGAATTCGTATTCTTAATTAACACGCGGTTATTAGCGAAACACACGAGTGGCATTTCCCCGCGAACGCAAACGCGCGAAGATAACACTGTTTATCATCCGCGTGTGTTGGTATATCGCAACTTCACAAAGCTCGCACGTTAAAAACTTCATTACCATCATCGTCTTGAAATATTTTCGGAACGCTGCTCAAATAATAAAAAAAATAGTGTTTTGATTATTATTTTGATTTATGAGTGGTATTTTTTGAATGTTTTATCTATTTAAATAGGCGTGCAGATATCTTGGCTGAAAAACGCAACAATGCTCTTATCAACGGAAGCGCCCAGTCAACTGATACCGGTGAATCTGGTGACCAGGCCGTCCCTGAGCGTCAGACCGGGATCTGATCGTCCCGGGCCGCACGAGCTCCCTGACGATGACGACGCTGTTATTATCGACGCAGAAGTCACCGAACCCTCTATTACAACTACGTCGATTGGTAAGATAATTATATTTTACAAGATATTTGAATATAGATATTTGTTGTTGTAACTAAATTTTATTTTATTTGCTTTTCAGCACCGATAAAAACTGATCGTCACGAGAGCACGATAATGACAGCTGTCAGCTTGGGGTTGTCTTGCATCGCCGATCTGGAGTGCCGTATGGCCGATCCGTTGTCGCGGTGCATCGGCGGTGTTTGCGACTGCGTCGCATTCGCGGCGAACGGCACGTGCAACGCGCGACGAACCGGCTGCGCGCCGGGCACGTTCCAGTGCCGATCGTCCGGAAGCTGCATCAGCTGGTTCTTCGTGTGCGACGGCCGCGCCGACTGCGCCGACGGCTCCGACGAGGAGTGCACCGGTCCTCGCTGTCCGATACAGGCGTTCAAATGCAAGGAGAACGGCGTTTGCATATCGAGATCCGGGCTGTGCGACGGCAACCTCGACTGCCCTCACGGCGAGGACGAGATCGGCTGCAACAATCGGCGAAGTCGGTGTTTTTTCTCAGACCTCTTTCGCATATTTTCAAATCGCGTATATGTTTACTCTAAAATATTTTACATTCTTTTACAATATTACGAATATATCGTTACAGTGAAAGTTTTCTAATGTCACTGATTTATCAACACGTCATTGAACATTTGTCATAATTATCACGCCTGTCTCTCTTCCGAGACAACAAACGTTTTCACTTTCCGCTTTCTACTTTCGCGTCATTTTAAATCATCGCGTAAAATTCTCTTCCGAATTGCTTGTCTCTAGAATGTCCCGAAGGCGCGTTCAGGTGCAACAACGGTCAGTGTCTGCCAGCGTACGAATTTTGCAACGCGGTGGTGTCCTGCAGAGACGGCAGCGACGAGCCTAGGGGCGCGTGCAGGACACGCAATCGCGGCCGATTCTCCGCGAGATTCTGTCCGTTCAGGTGCGACAACGGCAGATGTCGTTCCGACGCGATAACCTGCAGCGGTCGGGACGGATGCGGAGACGGTTCCGATGAGAAGCACTGTAGCGTCTGCAGTAAGTATACATCCATTGTGAGGAAAAACTTTTACGACGTAACGCGCAAAAAACTGTATGTGCACTTTCACAAAATCTTATCTTCGCGTAAGTAAAACTTTATTGACAATCACGGCTTGCGAGGACTTTGTTTTGCATGTTTTTTTCTTTTCGAACAAATAAAAGGTAACAATTTTCGCCGTGATTTTTATTCCCGATTATTACATTACGGATTTGCGTTGGGATTGTAACGTTCAAACAAAAAGAAAGATATTTTTACGAGTCGATACAGCGCCTACATTTAGAGCGCCGTTTAAATCTGCGCATATTTCGCTTCGTAGCTTCCTAACGCAGGCAGTTATGCGCGGGCGTAATTAGAAACGGGATGCATCGATTACGACGGTATCTTCCGCAATAATCTCTACACGTATCCGGAAGAATATAGTGAGAAATGAATTAATCATAAACAAGCGCACTCGTATCTCGAGAAACGAGAATTCACGCGCGCGATTCCAGAGAGCGCGATTTATCTTTCATTTTGTTATCAAAACGCGGGTGAATCTGCATGTTATTCATAAAAGCCTGCATTTTCGAAAAAAAAAAACAATATAAAAGAGTAGAATATTTACAATTTTATAGTTGAACGTGCTGAGCAATTATAATAATAATATAATTCACTTCAGTGATCTTCTCTCTATCGCTTTCATGCTGTTCTGAATAGACGTACTATGTTGATGTTAGCAACAGCACGACGTTACGGCAGGACGTACGTCCTGACAAAAGAGTTTCTCAGAGATAATATCTTATCTTTTATTTCTCACAACCGTTTTAATATAAAAGTACGGAAGGTCAAGCAAAGCGAAGAAGCGAAGAAAGAAAAAAAACGACGCAAGAATAAAATTTTGTGCAAAACTCGAAACAAAAAAAGTCCCTAACTATTGCAGGGTGCAGCGCGAATGTCTAAATCTCATCCGATATCTTCATTGTGTCGCATCGAAATGGGAAAAGGAACGAAGTGTAAATAGATCACCACCAACTGGCTCGTCGATGATTTGGCAGTGCTCGAGGATCAAGTGGACGAATGTAAAAGTAAGGCGTGACCAAAGATTGTTGAGCCGCCCGTGTCGTGGTCGACACTGGCTTTCAACACTTCGCAATTTCGAGGCCGAAAAGACTGATTTTTCTCGGGCTGGGTTCAGATCCAGAACTTAAAGAACAAAAAAAAAAAAAAAAAAAAAAAAAAAAAAAAAAGTCAAATCGGAGTACCAGTAACCGCGAGTCGTTTTCTCGAGAAACATAATTGCGCTCATAATGATTGTGCTTACAATCGCATAAATGACACTGTAGACGGGGGATAGCGTGAAGATTCCGGATTCGATATTGCAGATGTGTGACTTATATCGCAAAACGCAATAAGTTATTATTAGCAGGCGTGTACGTATATTGACACGTCGCACGTAGTACTTACGTCATATTATAGCTGTAAAAAAACACTTGTACATTAAAATTTCATATTATCAGCAAAACGTAGAAGAACATGTTTCTAGAATCTCAACGATGCACATGTTTATTGACGTAGTTATTTAGAATTTAAAGAAATAGACTGAAATTTTACAAATGTCAAGAAAATAATGTGTAATTACAAAATTATTAAAATGTAATAAACTTTTAAATAAACTTTCGTATTTTGCAAAACTTCGTACTTCTGTGTGTGTCAAATGGCGTTTCAATAGCTTTTATAATTCTTCTGATGTATTAAAATGTATTCAATTTAATAAATCGAAAAATCGTTATTTTACATTGCATTATTTATTAGAAAATTATTTAATTATTGCTCCAACAGATATATCGTGCGCATATTGATTGAATATTTATGAGAGAGATGTTCAACTTGTTGTGTCGCGACGGTAAATTTGTTTTCGCGGGCGTCTGATTGATTTTTTTTTTCGTCGATTGATTTCTTCTGCACGGAAATAGGAAAAACAAAATTAGAATTTGTTTGAAACAAAAATATATCGAGACACGGTCAAGGTTGTATCGAAATAGCGCTGTTACATCGCGCGCCCACGCGAAGCCAGCATTCTGGAAAAGAAATTCCGTGAATTATTTTCCAAGCATGTCGACCTAGTAAATTTACGTAAATCGTTTTAACACGAAATAATCTTTTCCATTACAGAATGCGCTTTATTTATTTATTCTCTACCTCTTTCTTTTTTTTACGCGAGGCGCAGCGAGATATTATAAAAGGCGTTATAAAGAAGTGAACACATCTGCAGTTACATAATGCATGCATTTTGCAGCATGTCACAAGTGCAAATAGCGTTAATCTTGTTAGTAAGTCAATGATTAGTTCTTTGCAAATACATCTGTTATCTGTTTTTTTTATTTTTGCGGTGTAGATTGTCTCATTATTTAAAATGTTTTGTGAATATACATAAAAAATATGCGTTGAAAAGAATAATTATTATAAAATATCGCAACATAAAAAACAGTAAATAAGTAATAAAAGTAAGTAATAAAATAAAGTCTGTAATAAATTATAGTCTTATTACCCGACTTGCCGATACGGTCGGGCTGTGAGGGAAGGTAAGCGTAACAGACCGATTTTAAGTGCCGACATAAAGAAAAAAAGAAGGAAATCAGGTGTGTGGATTGAGCGAGACACTTTTGGGTTTACTGACAGGTCAACGGCTTCAGCCGATTTTACTCTGTCATATGCAGACTCGTTCAACGGACCCTTTAGGATAAAATGTTTTTTTTTTCAAAGACAGGACTCGCCAATTTCATAACGAAGAACTTGTTCCATCTAGAGACTTCCTGGTTTTTCGCTTTCTACAATATCGCATTGCTTTTAAACGTGTTTCAATTTTTCGCATGCACGCACAAAGTTACTGACTAAGTTTATTCGTATATATTGGAGATTGAAAAGATATATACATATATACATGTAAAATACACGTGTGTAAGATACATACACATAAGAACATACATACATCTTCTATGGACAATGTGTTAAATTACTTAAATAATAAAGCGTTTAACATTTTCACCTCGGATTTAGCTTATATCACATCTTCAACTTGCGAAAAAAAATCTCGCACGTCCTTTACGTACATCGGTCTATGTTTTCGCAGCTGATGGAGGTCCCGGATAATTTCGCGACTGCGTATCTGTCTTTGTTCGTGCTTGTCGATAACAGTCTGCTCGCGTACTATATTTCAGAATGATGTATACGTGTGTACGTACATCCGCAGCATCATGTTCCGACCAACAAGCAAGTTGTGTGTTACGCTCCGGAGAGTATTAGACAAACTCGATTAAATTTCCTTCACTTTGCAAATCCTGCTCTAAAAACGTACCAATAATATTTTTTATCAAGTTTTTTTATATGTAACGAAGTTTTTTACTTGTTTTACATGCTGATTGTTTATTTCAATTTTTAATTATATTATTAAGTCAGACTTTTTGAACAACCTTAAACAGATGACAGAACGTGTACGTATACGTTTGAGATTGAAAAATTTAACAAATTTCAACATAATTACGAACAATAATGTTGAACTAATTAAATAACAGAGTGTTTAACAAGCACAATGTCAAATTTGTAGCCTTCGAAGGAAGTGACTTAATCGCATTTAATTCCATTAATTGTCTTTTTCCGTATAGGTATATCTTTCCGTATCAAGTTGATATCAGGGTGTCGAGTGGCACGTTCGAGTCTCATCTTTCACTTTGTAATTACTGAGAACATTTTTCATCCCAGTATCGAAACAATACCTCGATAATACATTCATCCCAGTATCGAAACAATATCTCGATAATACCGATATTCAGCTGTAACAGGATTGATAAATAAAGTAGATGATTATCGAAGACGTAACTGCGCCATGGAACGCACGCGTAGAATACGCAACACACCCCGCAGCCCGCGGTGCAGAGGCAGTGGTCGTCGTCGTCGTCGTCGTCAACGACGACGACGACGCTGTATGCGCGAATCTCCGTCAGTCGGCGACGGAGTTGCCTGGCTGCAGTGTGGGTAGCACGCGCGCGCATCGGCCCGGCCAGCCTGATTCGATTAAACTTCGACGCAGCTCTTGCGAGCTACCCCCGCAGTGAGCAGGGTGAGACCAACCTCTGCTCGAGTGGCGCCCGTTATGTCGAGAATCCCCTCGACGCGCGCACAGCAGTATCGCAACGCGGAGATAAGCTCCATCGCGAGTCGCGCATCCATCACGTCGCAGCAGCAACAGCAGCACCCGAGGACAAGTCGAATTGTGCCAACAACAATCAGCCGCCGCCTCCCATTCGTACGTCGCGTGTTTAAAAGGTAGCCGAAATAAATTTTCGCATAAAGTGGTTTAATTGTCACAGCTGTCTCGTGCGCGAATGTGCAAACGTGTATGCCGATCGTCGTCGTTTTACAGATCTGCGATTTTCTGTATGAGAAGTTTTGCTACTACTTGAAAGTTTACGAGGAACAAAATCATGTGCGAGCTGATATTGTTTTGTTGAAAAGTTTTATTTTTTTTTAGAATTGAGACATTGTTGTTCACTTGTTTTCGTTTGTATCCGCAAAATTTTATTTGCGGAGAAACTGCAAAGATTTTGAATGCACTAAAAACTTCACATTTTCGCGAACAACTTCTATTTAAGTTTATTTAAATTAAATTAAATTAAAGACAAGTTTATTTTAATTAAATTTAGATTTGCTCTCGTGAAATTTGTACGATAATTTTCTAACGTCACTTTTGCGTTATCGCTTTGCTACGTGGTCTATTCATCAGTGTCTGATATGCGTAATTGGAATACATACGTAATCATATTTCCCATAGATTTTGAAGGAATTTGTCCTATCTAATCTTCTGTTTTGCGAACTCCTACGTATGAATTATCTCATAAAACTATTTTTTTTCTATATTATATAGAGATAATATGTAAAAAAAATAATAATAATTTAGATATATATTATTTCTAAGTGAGATATTCCTATATATTATATGTAGATTATCTACAGAGACTTCTATATGTTATCTTTTCTTCGACTACCTATCGGGTTTTTTCAGAAAATGGCGAGACAAAAGAAAATTAATAATAATAATAATAATTTCTTTTAACTCGTGCATTAATTGATCAATGTACATTACGTAAAGTTATATTATTTCAAATAAATCGAACTTATCAAATTATCTCATACATATTATTTTCTTTTATTTTACACGTGTTCCATATTTATATTTTATGACTTTCTGTCGTTAATATTAGCAGTATTTGTTCGTCGTAATAATTCCAACATTATTGTAACGATGTCGCGTAATATAACATAAAAACAACACAATAATTACTTCGCTTTCGGATATTTTCTGTCATTGTAGGTTTTTATTTTTTAACATAAAGTATAAAGCGAGATGATTTATCGGGGATACATCTGTCAAAATTGAAGTCCGTTTACAACTTTCCATTACGCACGATTGCTCATCCGACAAGAGAAGAACGTACACAAGCCTTCAATAATTTCTCTTCGCGAGAGGGGAAGGAGCCGCTGTGTTGATCGCACAGCTAAGTACCCGCCAACCGCGGCACAGTAGGAGAGCATATAGTTGTGTATCAGTGGAAGCTCTCTCCCCTCTCGCAAAGAGTGAATTATTGAAGGCCTCTGTACGAGTCTATCATAGCACAAGCACACACATATGCAGCATTTATCTAATCGGTGTAATGCCTTGCCATATGTTATTCCTTAAACGACATAGAAAAAAACTACACAAAAAGAGAGGATATCTTTCAAAGTTTTTACTTTTTGAGATTCTTTTAAAATTTTGTTAGATATAATTATAGTGACTGTCTGTCAGATAATTAAAAACCGTGTGCACCAAAACCACGGAATTTTAAAACAAATGAGAAAGTTAGAAGAAGAATATAATGCAACCGAATTAAATTTATATTTAAATTAGAATTATCGCGTTGATTCATAAATTATAGATAACCTTCGGATGTCTTTTGCAAACTTATATATGCAACTTATATATGCTATTTACTACATTTATATCATATCGCTGTTAGATTAGCATAATCAGAAAGAAAAGAAAACATTGTGCGAGCGCGACGCGCACATTTTTACAATTTCAGAACGTAGCTGCAGGTAGCGACGCAGATTTCGATTTCGCATCATCAGGATTCTCGCGAAATATCGCGGCTGCTCGATGATCGTCTGCTTTCGAAAAGACGAGAATTACAAAAACGAGAAAATCAGCGAGAAGGACGAATGTTTACATCGCGGTCGACGATGTCGAGCGACAGAGCTCGTGCGCGAGAGAACAGTTGAAACACTTTCGACGGGCAAACCGAACCGATCTCGCGATCGAACGCAACACCGAAATTACAGTCGATGCAACGAGACTCGCAGTATCATGCGGAATCACCTCTGATCTCGTCCGAGAACAACGACGTGAGCTGACCGAGCAACATGATGTGGAAGGCGAAGTGGTCACGCTTCACCGAGTGCTTGTGCCGACGACCCGGTCTCGTTTTGATTTTGCTCCCGTGTTTGCTCGTTGTCACTCTCTATCTTGTTTCCGGCGACGACTACGAGTTCGACGCGCTGCAATATCCGTCCCTCAAGTCGTACAACGTCGTCGAAGGTGAGAGTTATCGTTTTTTGGGCTATTGTCATTTCGATAAAATAGCTAGTAGAGTATGTTTGTTGCGATACACAGTGGTTTACAAAAGAAGCCAGACCACCGCGCGCGATAAATTTTATCTGGAAAACCTTCAATATCACGCGCGAAGTATTGGCCAATTTAACTATTCCGTCGTATCATCGATTTCTTTCTCTTTCTCTCTCGTCAAATATTATTTATACGAACTAAAAAATATTATTTATACGTAGTAAAACAATTGACGTAGCGAGAGAAATGATACCTTGCACTTACAAGTCTTTACTTTAAAACACTCGGGCATTTAAATATTGAATTTTGTCAACTTCGTAAAAGTGTCGCGTTGTTGTACGAGCGCGCTATTTTTGTTAAATTATCGATATTGCGATTTGACGACAGGTATGGTCGATGGTTATCTCGTGTGGAATCCGAAGTGTCACATGCTGTCGAAAAAACCTCTGGATCCGTCCATCAGGAAATTCGTAAAAAAGGAGAAACTGGAAAAATGCCCGAATAATCTCGTGCTCTCGCAAATTTCCAAAGACTCGAACGGCAGTGTATTTCTCTCCCTCGATCCCAATATAACGAGCAAATTTAACAACGTCTCATGCTGCTGGTCGTCCGTGGTCAGGCCTAAAGTGAACAAGCCTAAGAAAGACAACTACGACTCCGTGATATCGTAAGATTGCCATCATGATATTAATCTGTCAAATAATGTTATAACAATTTTACACGTCATATATTACTCAAAATAATATCATTTTAAAATAACTGATATCTTGATAAAATTTTATACACAATAAGAAAAATCACGTATATTGCCATAAAAGTAAATATCTTCTCACTTATATTTACAACTGCAAGATGCTGAGGAAACTAAAGTTTCAAGCATTTATTTACTTGATTTATATTACTTTTCATTTCTTTCACTTACTTACAAAGAACATTTATTTTTTTTTTCCAATTCTTTCTTCTTGCTAGAGTTAAACAATGCGAAAACTTCACGGGACAAGTGGCGCTTCCGCCCAAGGTGGAAGTGGTGCACGTGTTGTGTAAATCGAGAACGAAACCCAAAGTGAAGACGAAGACGGCGAAGCTCACGACGAAAACGGTATACGAGAACGTTCACGCGATTCTAAATCCGGAGAAAGTGCTCGATCGCGTGGATCGCAATGACACTCAGATCGGAAACTCCTCGAGGAAGCTGAGCGTGCTTGTCCTCGGTATCGACAGCGTCAGTCGGCTCAACTTCTACCGCACGATGCCGAAGACAGAGAAGTACTTGCGCGAGACCGGCTGGATCAGTTTGAAGGGTTACAACAAGATCGGCGACAACACGTTCCCGAATCTAATGGCGATTCTGACCGGTCAGACGCCGCAGCAAGCGTACTCGCGGTGCAAACCGACGGTAGCTTACAAACTCGACAATTGCCCCTTTCTCTGGTACAACTTTCGCAATGCCGGCTACGTCACGGCCTACGGTGAAGACGAAACTATTCTTAACACGTTCAACTACCTCAAAGTCGGCTTCGTCGAACCACCCACGGATTACTACCTGCGACCTTACATGCTGGCCAGCGAAAAATTGCTTAAAGTTAAAAAAAGGTAAGCTAAAAAATAGAATTGTTACATACTTTTTTGATTTTCATTTTGTTCGTTGATTGTACACGCGAAGATGTCCGTTCTCGTTGTTCAGATTCAACATGAAGTATTGCACCGGTCCCGAGCTGAGCTTTCAGCGAATCTTCGACTACGCCGTGAACTTCGCTCGGACTTTCATCGGTGTGCCGTACTTCGGCTTTTTCTGGACAAATACGATGAGCCACGATAACATGAACGGTATCTCGTCGATGGACGCGAACATGCTGAAGAAGTTCGAGTTTATGGAACAGGAGGGAATCCTGAACGACACGATGGTGGTCTTTCTGAGCGATCACGGTATGCGTTGGGGCGAGTTTCGCAACACTTTCATCGGTTGGTACGAGGAGAGATTGCCGTACATTTACATATGGTTGCCCGAGTGGTTTCGTCGGGAGAATCCCGACACTTGTCGAGCACTCGCGGTGAATCAGCACCGACTTACCTCGCCGTTCGACCTTTACGAGACCTTGCGGGAAATCCTCGTTGTCGGAGGTGGCGATGCGGATTCCAGTCCGGGGTGTTCCACTTGCCAATCTCTTTTCGCACCGGTTCCGAGGGAGAGGGGCTGTCAGGACGCGGGAATACCTTATCACTGGTGCACCTGCACGGCTTTCAAGTCGATCGATGTCAGCAACAATATCGCTGTCGGTGGCGTGCAAAAATTTCTCGACCACGTGGAGAGCATCGTGAAGGATTACAAAGACAAGAAGGGCCGACGGCTGTGCGCGCGTCTGAAGCTGAAGAAGATGCTACGGGTTGATCAGGTGATCGACTTCGGCACGGACAGTCCGTCCAGCGTCACGTATTTCTACATGATCCAAACGACGCCCGGAAACGGCAACTTCGAGGTCACCGTTCGATATTACGGCAACGGCAATTACAGCCTGTCCGACAGCGAGGTCAGCAGGATCAACCCTTACGCCACGAGTGCCAGGTGCTTGAGTCGCGGTATGAAACAGTACTGCCACTGCGTAAAATAAATGTCGTGAATATATTATATTCCCGGGTTTTATCGTGCCGGAAGCACGATGTCGTTAATGCGCGCGCTTTCTCAGCGTATTCTGATCGAATAAACTGGAAAGCCGTAAAAAGACGATAAAATTTGCACTCAAACAGACACATTATATTTTGAAATTTCACGAAAATAACGTTACATTTTCCGGTCTCCCTAGTAATAATAGTTATAATAATAAAAACAACAATAACAGACTTAATTATTTCGGTGAGAAAAAATTGTAGAACAAAAAAGACGCGCAGCAACCTTGATCCGTTACGGTCGAGAGAGAATTTGACAATATCACGTACGCGGACAATAAGTATGGTCACTCTTCGACCGCAACGAGATGACAGAGTGACTTACAGTCACTCTCTCCGTACTTGAGAAGAGATTATTTATTTATTTTTTTTTTTTTTCAAGAAGAGAGAACGTGTTAAACCAAATACGTAGCAATGAAGAATAACGCGGACTATCGCTGTACATATTTTAAATAACTTTTACGAAACTAACAACAAAACTTTTTTTATATATTCGCGACTGGGTTCCGCAACGATCATTAAATATTTCTTATTTAACTGCTCTATTAATAATACAACGTGTATTATGCGGTTCCAACTCCCGGCTTCTATGAGTTATACACGTAAACACGTACGCGATATACGTAGTTTGTATACCGATATGCTTGGCACATATCAAACATAAAAAGTTGACTGCCTCATCTCAAGGAACTAGGGACCTGAGTGGATATCTATATACATATATATATTATATACGTGGACATATCTTTATTTCCAAGTTAGAACGTATAGATAAGACCGTGTCGTTTGCATGTAAGTGATAAGCAATTCAAGTTAGTCCGATATCGATAAAAAGAAAACGAGGTTACCGGTGCTTTTTTCAATTAAAAAATCAAAAATCGTCGTTCGTGGGAATTAGAAACAAAAAACGTCAGCTAAATGCCAAAAATTTCAAGTTACGATAAAAATAAAAAAAATTGTTTAAGATTTACATACTTAAGAGAGAGAGATTGAAGTATTGAATTAATAATAAAAAAAGGATATAAATATAGTTTTGCGATTTTGAAATATTTAAGATGTTTCGCGCGTTCGCGCGCAGTTATAAATGTTACTTTTGACAAGTTAGCTTGTATTTGCATTTGTTTCATAGAGTTCTATTTATATAGAATTACTTATAAAATCGCGGCAATAAATAATGTGTAAGTGGGAACGAGCATCGTTAAAACTTTTTTCCGAAAAAGCGAACGTTAATTCCGTGCTCGCGTTGTAATTTATTTTGGAATTAATGTTACATATTACGACAGGTCGTTTGTATCTATTTTTTTCTTTTATAGTAAGTATGCACTTATCACACATGTGTGATAAATTGTTTTCGCTGTTACACACACCGATCGATTGCATCGCGTTTGACGACACTTTTCGCTCGAATCGATAAACGTTAAAGATGCATGAAACACGTAGAGCTATGAACCGTGAGAGAGTTGAATGTATTTTTTCTTTCACATCGACATTATAAGCACAGATCGCCAAATAGTAGCAATAAGATCGCGCTGATCGCTCCTTCTTACATAAACACCACACACGAGGCATTAGCTGGTCTGTTGTAAGTAACGCGTGTGCCTGACTTACAAGAAGTGCCAAATCCGTGCTAAACGAGCATTAAAACAAACTTATCTACTTCTCGCATCGATAGTGGTCACTGCAGAACCGTTTTGTATCGATTTTGTCGCAACGAAAATACAGTTATGTGTGTTGAAACAATTAAATGTTAACGTTCTATGTTTGTTTAAAATTGATGTTATAGAAAAAATTTTATTCTGTGCTTGTTTTAAAAATATTCTCAAACCAAATTGGTTTTTGTTGTAAAACATATGATCGCCTAAATAATGTGTACGAGAAGTAGTACCTACACAGTTTACGCGTAAGTTGAAAACACGAAAGGCCAATAAAAAAAAAAAAAAAAAAGAAAAATATATATATCGTGATATATTTTACTACGTCGTTATATATACATATATATATATACGCTTTATTCTAGGTGATACGAGAAGGACGTAGGTCTCTGTTAGTTATTCACAGAGAAAGATGTAATATAACGAAGTACTAATATAACGAAGTGGATTATTTATTTGAACAAAGAGAGATTGCCCGAAACTTGAAATTTTGTTTTATTTCGAGTCAATCGAGCCAAAGCAAATTGACTTCCGTAAGTGATATAGGAATTATAGGATCTTATAGTTGTCGATTTAGAAACGTTGTTAGAGTTCCTTTACGAACATATACGCATTTCCCGTTAAATCTCGTTAAATTCAAGTTTTTTAACGAATTTGTCCCATATGTGCCATTTTATTTCATACATGTATGTCATAAGCGAAATTGCAAATGCTTTTACAATAAATTATTAAATTACAATATTAACAACATCACATTATGGGAATATTTTTTTTTTACCCCACTTTCCTTCCTCGTCTGACGATAGTGCTATGATTACAAAATTGTTTACACAATTGGATATAACACTGTGTGTATATACATTGCTGTAATACATTGAGAACACTCATTAAAACGCTTGGTAAAGTGCAATCGTTCAATTATCACTTACGTACATAAACTTATCTCGCTTGTTCTTTCAACTCACTTACGTACATATACACATTTCGCTCGATTTTTCTATTTGTGTCGAGGAGCAATATGATTTCTGCCATTCGATTTGATTATCTCTTTGCGAATAACAAACTTAATAAATTTTTTCTCAATCGTGCTAGCTCATCGATCCTCATCGTGAACAAAAACATTGATTATTTAAAAAAATTAATATCACAAATGAGATATCTTCTTTTCTCTCTTTCTTTTTGCTATTTTTATATATTTTAAATTTTATATATTTTAAAACGTAATTATTTATAAAATATTCAAATTCAAAGTTTTTTGCGCAATGATACTTTTATTAGATAATTAAATAAAAATCGTATAATTTTGATATAATCATTAAAAATTATAACTTTTCCTTTTTGAATTTAATTATAATAAATATTTTTAATATATCCACATATATTTTTCTGATTTTTATTCTTTATCACGAAATAATTGCAATTGTTCATGCTCAGTTACCTGCTTGTTAAGTTCAATATCGAAGATAAGTAGACCAAATTAAGTAGACTGATCTCGAGTGATGTTGAGGGCATCTTCGCTGGAATGCCAGATACGAGCATGCATACGCCTTCTTCTAGTTGGTGGATGCGACAATCGATCGCGCGTCAAGCCGTGCTCCGGGGTACCGAATAGCATGACGGTGACTGATCGCCGTTTGTGGTCGACGTTGATACTTCTGCGCGCCAGGTAAGTGTCAAGAATTTTGATGCCCTCGTAGAGACTATCCAAGTCGCAAGTAGGATATTGCCGATCGTTGCAAAGTCTTCGCCGGCCGATTACATTCTTCGGTGTGTTACTCGGCGTGTTCGCTATCGTGCTCGGGTTCGTTGCACATCCGACGCTGCTGGCCACCTCTGACACGATCTCAAATTCATCTTGCAATTTCTCGTAGCTGTTGCACGTGCTGATCGTCGAGATTCTGGTGGTGCAGCTGTCATGTGAGAAGTTTCTCGAAGAGCGACGCATAGTGTCGCAGGGCGACGACACCGCCGTCGAGTCAGCGCTGTGATAAGATGGTTTCATCACCTTGGAACTCAAGAGTTTAAGAATAACGGTTTTTGCCGTAGAGGAGTCTTGCTCTTGGTACTCGTCGGTTTTACCCGTGGTGGTGTTCGCTGTTTGTTCCGGTTCAATTTTCGACGTTGTCTCGCGATTATTGACGCTTGAAGATGGTGCAGAAGTTTCGGAAGTTTCCAGACTACCGATCGAAACATCTTCCACGTTAATGGCGCATCCGCACGCACCCTCACAGGAACAGACAGAATTTTTTTCGTCCGATCTATTAGCTCTTAAAAGAAATTTAAAAAATATATAATTAAATAGAAGAATAATAAAAAAAATATTATCATTTAATATACGTCGGCGTGTTATATATTTAAAACTTTTAAAATTCTTCTAAGTACCTATCAACCACCTCATCGTAATTTTCTGTTGAAACGTGTTGCGCGTGTTGGCTAGTTTCTTCCAACATTTCTCTAGCACATGCTTGGATCGCTTCTCGAACGATCTGCACATCTTTTGGAGGATTGTCAGACACTCGCTGAGCTGCATTCGAAGTCACGCAATCCGTATTGTATGCATCCAAAGCTTCGGTGTTTGTGGATCCTGCGACGAATGGATGATCGTTGTTGGACAAAGATTGTTGGGGATGATGCGAACTGCATCGAAGCCAACTATGGCGAACGGGACAAATTTGTCTCATCGATGCCGATAAACCAGCCAGATTAAGATTTCGCAATATAGTTCCTGGAGGCGTAACATATGGCGGCGGTGGACTTTCGGGTACACGAGACGTGCTCGGGACTAATGGCGTCGTTTGGCTGCTACAATTGTTGTTCGCGCCTTCCACTACGAAGTAAGTCGAAGAATTCTCGTCCTCGTCGCATCTTAAACGCAAAATTCAAGAAAACCTAAAGGCGCTTGATTCTTTACCGCGATAATAGCGAATTTTAATGTGTCGTAAATATGTAAAATCATATAAACTAGAAAGAAAACGCACTGTCGTCGCCGGGAGCTTCTACCGCAGGAGTCGCGATTCAAGCATCGTGGTTTCTTTGGCAAAGCGAGCTTTGCGACCTCTTCGTAACCGGGCGGAGCTTCGTAACCGGGCGGATCATCTGGCGGGATAGATATTTCATCGATTCGCGCGCCGTCTGTAATATCGAAAACTGTTCGGAGTGACGTGAGAAGTATTTTGTTTCTACTAGCTTGTGACGAAGGTTTTCGTCAAGCAACAGAACGAGATGCTACGGTTCGCTTATTTTAAGCTCGCGCGATCGATGTAGTCCGTGAACTTTTAAATACATAAACAATCAAACGTAAACCTATCGTATACACGTGTTTTTTTTCACATCGCTCTATAAGGCACAAGTAAATATAAATTCATAGTACAACGATTTTCTTTTCAGAATCACCACAATCTGCGTTCTCCGAGATATTTTGATAAAAAGTTATTTTGTCTGTAAAAAAATATATATACCTAGAAGCTCGCTGATTGTTTCCAGACGAGATTGCAATTCCCTTTGTTGCCTCGCTCTGGCTCCTATTCTGTACAACAGTATAATAAGAGCCGATATCAGAATAATCAGACCGAGGCTGCTGGCAACGAATACCAGGGTGGCTGTTTTCAGATCGGGATATCGATCGATCTTCGGAAAGTAGTAATTCGCTTTGTTCATGTGCCATTTGCGATCGTGCGGCTCCATCTCCCAATCTGTGTGCGATATTTCGTAATCGCGCATAAATGACTCGAACTTTATATATTTTAGTACAATTCTTCCCTACTGGTTTTCTACATTGATTTTGTAGAGATACCTTGGAAACACGTCGCCGGCTCGTCGCTGTTATCGCCGCAATGATCGAAACCGTCGCAATTCAACTGACTCGGTATGCATCTGTGATTCTGACACAGAAAATCAGTGCCCGCAAAGCAATCTAGAACGGATGGATTTCTCAAAAGCGAAGCGTATATAACTTTGGTCTATCTTTGATTTACCTGAAAACCAATCCCCGGATTATCCCGTCTCCATCGCGAACAGACTTACCTCTGTAACTGAAGGCCGCGTAAGCGATCGCCAGATACGAACTCGGGCCGAATGTGCCGCGAAAGCTAACGTGGAATCCACTGGTGACCGGCGCGATATGTTCCCTGTGTCTGAGTGGCTGCAACTGATTCGCCGGGTGCCGAATGACCTCCAGCGACATCAACGCCGAGGTCGGACCTTGCTTGATAATCAGCTCCGTATTACCAGCTAGAAACCCAGCAATTAGCAGATAAAGATATCGTTTACTATTTTTGTATTTCGACTATGTTGTCTGTGCTGTACAAAAAATTTTATTAAATATTGAAGAAGCACTCTTGTATCTCGACTACGTTTACAAACTTTCATCAAATATATTTAACACAAAGATATTACGTACCCATGTCGGCGAAACCAACTACTTTCAAATACATGTGTGTCTTCATGTGCAAGAAATTTTTGGGTGGCCTGATCAGCCAGACGCAATCGTAGGTTTTCACCCCGTGATCGACCATGTTCATCATCGTGATGGTGCCGCCCAGATTCTCCACGTATCCGCCGCAATCAGTGACCGGCCATACAGATTTGTCGTACGTGTGGCCGATCACGAAGGAGTAAAAAGCCTTGTAGCCCAGACCGCTGCCACCGTTCGCGTAGAATCTTATCAACAACGACGGTCCGGAACTTACTATGACAGGTGGTCGAAATCGCGCGCCGCTGCTCACGTCCAAACGTTGTCCGTTCCAATCGTAAAACTAAAAGAATCAAAACACAGCGATATTCGAAGTTCTTCAATAAGTAATCAAAAGTTCTGCGTCTAAAATATGTTACAAACTTCTGAAAAAAATATTTTTGTTTGGAAAAATTTAAATCAAAATGTTGGCGATTGAATTTGTCCTCAATATTTTGATAAATCACCATAAAAATTACAAATTTTTATTGCTGGAAAGTTATAACGTAAACAAAAAATTCATAAAAGTGTACCTCCATTATGGAAACCGCCGCTAATTGAAAGTCGCTAAATAACAACCTGATGCGACAAGAAGGAGCTTCCTTCGGGCACGTTATGATGTATTCCAGACCCAAATCACGAGGATATCGAGCGGGGAAGAACGGCGAGGTCAAAATTCCCCCGCCGGTATTATTCAAACCTTTCGTCGGCACTTTTGATGTCATTTCCGTGCCTTTCAAATGCATTCTATTTCCTGCGCAAGAACGACGAATTCCAGAATATTTTTTTCCGACCGTGATTTAAAAGACCGAACTGTGATTGATTTAAAAGAGACTCATTTATCAAAAGAATATGCGAAAGACCGATAAAAGCCGAGCTAGCGTTGTCGGCGCGCGATAAATAGTTCGCTTGTTATCGTGAAAAAATGAACAAATCAATCAACTCCACCTCAAAGCACTCTTCGTAAATTAAAAGCGTAATTATTTATATCGATGCATGCAGGCGCGTCAGAAAAAAACTCATACAGTTAATAGATCTTAAAAAATTAATTTCTCTTTTCATCAACATCGCACCAATATTACACCGATCATCTTTTACTTACTTTCCGCTGTGTACTCGATCGTAAACGCGTGCTTATGAAATTGGCTGTAAAATAAATTTATAGACAAGGTTCTCGTGCTCGATCTGTACGTGATGGGTGCGTACGTGCCGCAGAACGGAGAACCGGAAACGTCCTCGTAAGGTGGTTCCGATAGCCACACGTAGTCGCATCTGTATAAAAGACATGTATGATCTATAGAAAAGGGGATCTCCGTATAAGCTAACTATTTCTGCAGCCACAAGTACGTTTACTTCACCTGCACGGACTGTCCATCACAACAGCCCCGTCGCCGCAGTGGTGTGACAGAGCGATATTCTTGAAGACCACGACTATCACGCAGGACGGGCAGGTCACCAGTTCGAGACTGCATTGATGATGAGAGCTATTGGTGGTGCTGGTAATGGAAGTGGTGTAAGGACGCGGTGGCAGCTGCTGTTCCGTCCAGCTCCTGACGAAGGTGACGTTCTTCGCGTACAGAATGCCCTTTTCGCCCAGCTCCAGATATAACCGTCTGCCATTATGTGGCCCGCAGATATCCTCATTCCGGATAATATTTCCGGACGACGTAAGAATCCATCCGAACGTCGCGAGGATCACTGAACTCACAAGCATTTTGTTACAAAAAAAAACACAAGTTTTCAAACACGAAGACGTCCGATATCAAACAACAATAAATTCAAGAGAGTTGATAAAAACATGTAATTTTCTCTCAAAAAGAAAATGAAACTTTTTTGTATATAAAAAAACTCGATTATAAACACTGTAGAACATTTTATTCTTATATTAAAAAACCAAATATATATTAAGTGTTTCAAGAACAGAGAAAATTTACTAACAAAAAACGCTAGCGCGTGAATGTTGAAAATTATTAATTTTTGCGTGTAAGTCGATTACGTTTATTATTTCTCACCATATTTTAACCAACACATATTCGCAGCGCGAAAAGGGACGTTCTGCACTTTTCGTCAGGAAACCCGATGCGATTACGCGTAATTTTGTTAGCGCGGCAACGACGTTACGCATCTTGCTAATATCGAATCAGGCACTCTTATGGTATCCCTCGAACGCGCGCCGATTATCTTGCACTTTTATGACATTTGAAGTTCAGCCAAATCGGTGTTATTGTACTGTAGAATCTACAAACGAAATGTCGCATTAGAAATAATGAAATTACAAAAGAATACCCGAAACGTATTATAAAAAAATCACCACAAATCGAAAAAACATTGCTGGCAGCTTCTTCATACTCACGTTCCAAAAAGTAATTTTATTGCCCGTCAATATTACGATGAAATACGTTCAATTACGAAAGAAAGCCCGCATCGGCTCCGTTTATTAAAAAAACCACCGTCGCAAAGGCGCGTTTTACACGCGCGCGATAAATTACACAAATAAAATATTGAGAGTCTGTTCTGCAACTCGGTAACTTCGGATAATGAGCTATCGACTATGCTCCGATATTATCTTTCCAGTAATTACAGTGAATATCGGAGTCATTGTTGCGCGCAGCTACTTTGTTGACATTTTGCCTGTGCAACGGTGGCGACACTATCCCGCGCAACAGTTCACGCTATTTATCTCGGCGTTACAAAGTAAACTCTGTGATATTTTGATGGATTTTGAAGAAGTGTCAGTCGGTTCGCCCGTGTTAGATATGACTATTGACCCGGAAAGGCAAAGATTTCCTTTCTGCATTGTCTGGACCCCGTTGCCTATTTTGACGTAAGTCAACTTGTAGAGCAAATTGTAATTATAACCTCGCCCAATATATCTGTCATATGTATGTGACAGATACAATTGAAATTCTGTGTGAGACAGTTTGACTATACGCAAAAACAAACTGTGTATCTGTCACTTGGAAATTTCTTTGATTGTTTTAAGATACATCATGCCATTTATTGGACACATGGGCATTGCAACATCGGTGGGAGTGATAAGAGACTTTGCTGGTCCATTTCATGTCTCGGAAGATAATATGGCTTTTGGGAAACCCACCAAATATTGGCAGTTGGATTACACAAAAGCCAAAGGAGGTGTACTGGGATGGGATGCTGCTGTGGCTGAGGCTAGCGAAATTTATAAAACTAGAATGGTAAAGAAATTGTGAGCTATGAATCATAGAAAGTTGTCGCGCAAAGACTATGAATGTCAATTTTTCACAGCATAATATATGTTGTGACAACTGTCATTCACACGTTGCAACAGCATTAAACCTGATGTCATACGACAACTCCACCAGCTGGAACATGGTAAAACTTGCGTTTCTTCTTGTGCTTCATGGAAAATATGTAAGGTAAAATAATAAGATATATAATAGCCTCTAAATGTAATTAAGAATAAAAATAGAATAAGAAAATTTTATCACATGTAATGTTAACATGTATATTTTTATTAATGTTATTATTGATGTTGCTCATTACTTTTATTTTAGTGTTCTAGGATTTCTTAAGACTTGGTTGCCATTCTGCATACTTGTCACATTTGTACTTGTATTAAGTCTGTGTATACAGTAATATTATAAGTGAGATATAAAAATCTCAATTTTTTCAAATTATATGTTTAATGCCATATTCAAGATTTTTTATAAGACTTTCTATTCGTGTTATATGAGCTATAAGATTAGTTATAAGATATTTATAAGATTTTTTTAAATACATCTCATTCAATTCTACGGTTTATTGGTGACCCGTGGAAATGTATTAGACACAATTTTATTCTACTCTTAGATATATGACTGTATATATTCTTAGATATTATATGAAAATTCAAGAATATCTAAGATGTAGAAAGATTATTTTAATTTAAATAGAATGGCATATCTTGCTATTGTACAGTGTCTATAAAAAAGAATGTTGAATTAGACAAAAAAAAAAAGTATGTACATAGTCATGCCAAATTCGACTACTATCTGTAATATATAAAACTACTCAGCTGTGTTAATTTTTATATATATGTGTGTGTGTAAATAAGAATATTATTGCAAGCATAATATAACAATCTAAACTTATATTTTTCTTTTTTTTTTGTATTTGTATTATACAATATTAGTTTATTTTTCACATTAAAAAAAAATACACCTGAATATACCTTAAGTAAGTATATACGCATGGCAATAATTTTCCATTCTTTGTAGTGCTTCCTTCTCTTGTTCCTTGTTTATTCACATATATGCTTAACTTATTTAGTCCATAATTTATTTTTGTCTATAACTACTTATCACGTGATCTCACATTTTTTTCTACATAAAAAATATAGCTATAGGAATTTTTTAAAACTTATGGCATAACATCAACAAGTGACAGCAATATTACATACATCATAGTCATGTGTTAGAGAAAATATAGTTCCAGTGGAAACAGTGAAATATATTTCAAGTTACTCACTGTCTCCGATAGAAGACATTTCCCTAATAACATTTGTCTCAACAGAAAAGTCATAATCGTAATTTTGATTTTCCAATCTCTCAATGAAAGATAATATTTCGTTAATTCGTAGGCTATCTATTTCCAAATCGTCGTTCAATTTACGTTCCAATTGCTTACATAATTTGAATGGTACGCCACTTAGATAATGTGGTACATCTACTTGTTGACTTCGCTTAGGCAAGTTAAGATCTGACAGTGCGGGGTTCATTGGTATGCCACCAATAAATGGATACAATCCACTGGGATAAGATGTATCCTGGCTTCCAACATCAGATGGCAATGAGGAGCTCCTCTTTTCAACCACTAGAAAATCATCTTTGAAATCTGAAGTGAGCTGTTCTTCTTGTTCATCCCTGGAACTAGGGGGTGAATCCTTGTGCTTCTTTCTACCAAAGAGCCAAGACATCTTCTGCAAAATAAAATAGACAAAAAAATAATTAAAACATCTTGCTTAAACTCCACAAAAACTAAGTTATGTCAACTACAAATGACAAATGGTATACGAGTTTCTTAACATGAGATAAAAAGAATGTAATGCTTGATAAACAGATGTGTGTAACATGCAAGAACATTACTCACACTTATTTGTAGTAGAAAACTTAAAAATAACTAGACACTTGATTTAAAGATAAACAATGCACAAAGAGCTTGTGTCATAGATTGTTATGGACTACAGACTACATAATACACAATAGCGTAACTTGACATCGTCTCCATGTAACATCAGTCGACATTTCTCGTTACTTCTGTATGCAGTACATACATAAAATGCGGGACGTGCGAATGTGCAAGAAAACAGTCAGTGTTGCCATAATGACAAGTGCACTTGGCGCTCACAGCAATCATGTGATCCACAAGGTCCAATCACAGTAGTGATTGGCAAACTGCGACAGAATCGTTGCGAACGTCAAGTGAAATCTACCAAATCGTAGATGTACAAAGATATGCACCAATCAGATAAAAATCGTAATTAGCACTTGTCAAGTGATTTGTAGTTCTAACGGAAAGGTTGTCATCGATTATTTTGCGTGTAGACAGCCTTGGTGCGGTCCGTACGGTCGTTCGTTTAAGAAATATAGATGGCTCAAGCGTTCATTTAACAGTTTGATGATTTGCGGCGTAGGTCTATACGGACAATTTTTTGGAAATAATTTTCTAAAAGCTGAATTCTGACTGATACTGATAGCTTCTATTGGAAAAGAGAAAAAAGAAGATTATAAGATTACCGAAGTTGTCATTTATTGCTTGTTTATCACTGATTGGCGTGGAAAATATACAAGTATTCATTGAGTGCGCGCTATTGAGCAGACTGCAAGTTGTGCTGCAAGTCGATGTGAAAACGTGAACTTTTGAACAAATTTTGGAAAAAGAAAAAGCGTGCGCACAAAAACTGTTTAAATGAGGAAATTAGATTCTCAAGAGACAGAGAGTCCCGAAACGTTACAAGCTCAGTTGGATACTGCTCGCGATGGCCTTCGTAATCTCGATCGCAGTATCCGAAAGATATTGGGCCGGGACGTCGATGGAGAGGGTGTTCCGCTGCAACCACCTAGGTTACATATCATTCAATATTCTTTGAATCAGTTTCTAAAGTTGTTTACATCATTAAAGAAGATATTGTAATTGTTTGCAAATTAAAACTTATTTGTATGTTTAATATTGTATTATAAGTATTAAATATTATTTTATACATATATTTATTTTACTATATACATATATTTTTATTGTATGTTTTAGACTATCTCAGAAACGACCTTTACTAGAAGATCGCAGAAGACCTACAACAGAGTTTGTAAATAATGATGTACCTGGAGGTAAAAGACGTTGGCAAAGTTCCAATACTGAACCAAAAACTGTTTTTAGTCGATTAAGTGCACGTGTTCCATCTACTGCTGACGATAGCGCTGATGAAGATGATAGTGTTGTTAAGGTAACTTCTTTATAATTTCAAATATTATTGTGTACATATTTTTTACATTATGTATATTATTATCAATGCATACTGATCTAATATTTATTTTAATATCTAGCCTGCTGTATCATCTAGAGTTATAGCCACTCCTCGTGAAATTCCTTCACGTCAAGAAGTCATAAGGCGAGAAAGAACAGATGAGCGTAGTCGACAAAGAAATAAACGTATGTTTGGTGCGCTCTTGGGTACTTTGCAGAAGTTTAGACAAGAAGAAACTAAACTTAAGGCCAAAGTAAGACAAAGTATTTAATAATCACTGTGTAAAGTATTTAATAATTGCAAAATATCAAATTATGTGTCTAATATTTTATCTACAGGAAGACAAAAAGGCGGAAGTGGAAGCCAGAGTGGAAGAAGCTAGAAGACGAGAAAAAGAGGAGCTACGAAAGGAAAGGCAACAATTATTTTTATCGCGTAAGCGTCAATTGACTATGGTGCAAATGTTGGAAGCGAAGCTTGCGCGTAGTCGACAGTTTCAAGATTGGCGTAGTGCACAATTGCCTCTCGCTTCGTTTATAAAAACACGAGCGCAACCTGCTATTTATTATCTGCCAAAACGCAAACATCCACAAACAGATGCTTGGTTAGCGCAATCTGCAAAGGAACTTTATGGTTGGTACCTTTTTTTTTTTTTTATAAGTTTGCACTTTTTCATCTTTGTTCTTTTCATATTTCAGACGAAATCGAGAAGAGGGAAAAAGAATTGGAAAAGGAACTGAAGTTAATAGAAGTTCAGATAGGTTTGGGCAAACTGTCGCAAAACTTTGAAGTATCCGGTTCTTTACACACAGCAGAGGCTCCGCATTCGATAGAAGAGGGTGAAGAAAATCAAGACCCTAATCCAGAGAATAATACTGAATCCGTAGTAGTCAATGATGACACGGATGTTCCAATGCAGTCTATGAAGAAAGAAAATTTTGATGATGATAATAAAACAGAAGAGACGGAAGACGTTCACTTCCATCAAGTTCAATCAGATGAAAATAATGGCTAGTATTTGCTACAATGAGGGGACATTTGTACATATTATGTACATTTGTATGGTCCAATATAAAAACAAATTAATATTTCCCTTAAATAAGTTTATCAAAGTTTGTTTTTTAACTGTATAATTTGATTGTAGCAGCAAGCGTAGCTATCGTGCAACATTTTTAAATTGATTCCGATCGAAGTTGCGTCCTGTCTTTGTTGACACTAGAGAAGCAACAGTAAAAAAACTAAATTTGGTCGGAATTAAAATTTCAAGACATTAAATGACAGTTACGCAGATGATAAAAACAAAAATATACATATAATGTTTTTATCTATAATTTATCTTGTCCTGATATTTTTTGTAATTCCATTATGTAGGGGTAGTGAAATTTATGTCTTACTAATTTTATTGCGATGTATATATCAAAATAAAACTAAGGTTTTCGCAAAAATTATCATTCAGTTTTTTATAGTACAGTTTTGTAAAATATTCTAAGAATTTCTATTTTTTTGTGAATTAATAAAATTATTTGTAAATCGAACTATTATATCAGTGATAAACCTGAGCTCACATGTTTCCTGAATAAAAAGTTATTTGAGTGCTTTGATCTTTTCTTACACACTCTCATCAGTGTGAGATTTTCTTTCTTTTTTGCTTGCAAATACCGCGTGGTGAGGGTTACTCGACTTCATAACCTCAAAGCAAAATCGTCAAAACTGATCTTGGGACGAACAAGTTTAGTTTTTCTAACGTTTGTTTATATGAGAACATTTCAAAGAAAAATCCAATACATTTTTATTAAACTCTAGAAAGATATTGAATTTAAAAAAGAAAACTGCTATTTTCTTAGACATATCACTGATAGACAATTAACTACTGTACATGAAAATAAAAGTATCACGTCTGCTTGATTGTTGAAATCAATCATTTGTTGTTCGACAATGTCTAAATCAAGAAAGAGTTTGTCATCGTGGCAAAAATGCGAACAGTGCCAATGTGCTCTGACACAGAGAGATTTCTCATTACACGAAAAGAATTGCCCACCTTCCACAGAAAATTGGGAATATTGTTTTGTTCTTGACGGAGTTTTGTACAACACAAAAGCAGAGACTCTCGAATTGCAAGGTATATTGATTGTTTATTATATTCTATTGTATATAAATGAAGTTTTATTTGATTATCACATAGTCACCACATTGTATAGTTCACTGTTGCATAGTTTACAGAATTACCTGAACAAATCTCTGAAAAGGAAGCTAACGGGATGGTATTCATATCGTTATTTTCCTTACAATTGTGTGACATCGCGATTGGATCACCAGTTGTTGTGGAAACTGCAAATGAGATAATTGTGCAAACAGCTTGGCCAACTAATGGGAAAAGTTTAACAAGCGTGTCTCTAACAAAACATGGTAAATATATGCCATTTTATGACTACTTTTATCTATTTATTTTATATAAATTATTTTACTTTTGTTGGTTTCAGCTATTGAATTGAACAATATAACAGGCCCCGTAAAAATGTACTCTTTAACGTCTAAAGTTCACGTCGCTGAAGAGATTGTAATTGATCAACAGGGAAAACGTTTGGTATCTGACCAAAGTGTCGAGCTCGATTATATCTTGAAATTTTACAACGAACACAAGATATTCACCGTTGGCAATAAATTAAGCGTACCGTTTTACGGAAGAAAGTTAACGTATAAAATTATTCACATCAGAGCAGACACAAACAAGAAAAAACGAAAGAAAGCAGTGGATGAACAAGATCTTTCAGAAGCTTTTGAAAATATAAGTCTAAGAGCTGATTCTACAAACATTAATTTTTACAAAGCATTGTACTCGACAAAATGGACAATTCAAATGGACAACACAAGTAAAACTGAAGACGCTGTTCCAATGAAGACGTACAGTATTGAAGATATTGGAGGATACGACAGTCTCGTGTCTGACATAAGGGATGTAATTTCGATAGGTATCGGCAAATACAAAAGAGTCAACTGCTTGTTCGAACATTTTGATGTCAATCGGGGAGTGATATTACATGGTCCGACCGGTTCTGGCAAGTCCATGATAGCTCAAGCTGTAATCGCGGAATGCGGCGTACAGACGTTTACCGTGTGCAGTTCGAATATTTACAGCAAAACCATCAATGAAACAGAGGACAAGCTCAAAGAGGTGTTCAAGAACGCGATTGCGAACACGCCTAGCGTAATATTGTTCGAGGATATAGACACCGTGTGTCCGAGGAGGGACAGAGAAGAAGAGGAACCTCGTCTGTTGGAGAGGAGAATTCTCGCCCAAGTGACGGCATTCTTCGACACTATACAACGCACCAATAGCGATGTATTTGCAATAGCTACAACCACGAAATTGGACTCAGTGAACAGATCTCTAAGAAGACCCGGCAGATTTGACATGGAATTCGAGATCTACGTGCCAAATCCGAACATGCGCAGGGAAATACTGATGAAGTTGCTCTCGAAGATACCGAATACACTTTTGCACGTAGATGTGGAAAGGATCTCATTCGACACGCACGGCTTTGTCGGGGCGGACTTGTACGGTTTGTGCTCGAAGGCGGTAATTAACGCAGCGAGACGTCAGAAGGATCTGATCGCGTCTCACGACGAGCCGAAAGTGGCTATGATCGATCTTCAGTACGCGCTGACTGTGACGAAGCCTTCAGCTATAAAGGAAATTACGGTGCAGATACCAAACGTGAAATGGTCGGACATCGGCGGTCAGAGAGAATTGAAAGATCTTTTGATAAAGGCCGTCGTGTGGCCATTGAAACATCCCGAAAAGTTCGAGAGAATGAATACTGCGCCTCCTAAAGGGGTGTTGATGTTCGGACCGCCAGGATGCTCGAAAACTATGATCGCGAAGGCTCTTGCTACCGAGATCAAAGTGAACTTCCTAAACATCAGGGTAAGTTGTTCGCGAAATGTGTACTCGGGTTGTGATTGACAAAAAATAAAATCGTCCTTGCAGGGTCCGGAATTATTCTCCAAGTGGGTCGGCGAGTCTGAAAAAGCGGTGAGAAAGGTATTTCAGATGGCGAGACAGGTAGCACCGTCCATCATATTCATCGACGAAATCGATGCATTAGGAAGCGAGAGAGATTCTTCCTCGGCTACCGTTCAGGAACGAGTACTGGCCCAATTGCTGATCGAACTCGACGGTGTCACCGCGTTGAGAAATGTCACGCTGGTAGCGGCTACCAATCGACCGGACAAAATTGACAAAGTAATCATCTAGATTATTTTTTTTTTCTGTCGTGCAAAATTTATTATTTCGTTAATTTTTTTCTCTCAGGCGCTTCTTCGACCTGGACGATTCGACAGTATAATATACGTTAAACTACCGGACGAGCAAACACGTCGAGAAATATTTGACATAAACTTGCGAAGAAAGCCAGTCGCGGATGATGTAAATATTGAGGAGCTGGTTTCTAGAACGGACGGTCACAGCGGCGCGGAAGTTCAACTGATATGCAACGCAGCTGCAATGAAAGCGTTAGAGGAAGATGCCACCAGTATTACCCAAGAGCATTTCGAGGCTGCACTTAAAACCGTCATCCCTAGAACACCAGCGTCTCTTCTTAAAATTTATGAGGACTTTATGAGTAAAAACAAGAAATAAAAAAAAAAAAAAAAAACAAATGTCTTTATGACGCAAACATGTGCGAACGAGTTCTTAAAAACGTCCAGACCTTATCTATGAAGTTAAGCAAAGAAGAAATGAATACATGAAATATATTTACTTTTTTTCTATGATGTCTATTTTCAAATATTATGAATAAATTGAATATCTAGTTCTAAATGTTCCGAATAGTTCGAACTGGTCAAAATGTTTCTGCTCCGAACTGCTCGAATAATTCGAGCGTACGTAACATTCACCCAAATCCGTTGGCTCGTCGTCTTCGTAGGTTATATTGACGTAAACTTGGTTAGGTTAACCTATATATTTTGTTATAAATTTTATAGAGAAAAGTTTCTGTCAACGAGAAGCGCGAGAAACGGATTTTGGAAAATGAGTTGGGATACGGACGACATTTACAGCAGCGATGACGATAGACCCAAAACGCCGCAAGAGACAGACTGTTGCGGAAGTGGTTGTACACCATGCATTTTTGACAGTTATAAAATAGCGCTGGAAGAATGGAAAAATAGAAGAACATATTCTACAAAAGCACAAAATGCAGGAGACAAAACACAGAAAAACTTGCTATCACCTGCGTCTTATACAAAATTTATTATTACAAACAGAACTGACGCAGCGGAAGACTACTTCCGATTACAATTGGAGTATAAAGGTACTTACAGTTGATAAGTTGACAGCAAATATAATACTGTATAGAAATACTTTATAAAGAATCAAAAGTACAAAAAGAAATATATCTGTATATATTAAAGTCTTCTCTACTTAAAAAAATTATTAAACAATAATATAATTATCACTAATACCAATACTATATCTTGACTTGCTTTTGCTTATGCAGACCATAAAACGGGCAATAATAATCTCCATTTTGTGCCAGGACAGTTTGTTATTTTAAATTCTAATTCCAAGTCCAGACCTTATACACCGCTGACTTGGACAGACAAGAGTTTTGACGTACTGGTGAAATGGTATAAAGAGGGTGAATTTAGTACGCTTTTAAAAACTATATCTTTGGGCAGTGCAATTAATGTTAGAGGTCCGTACGGAAAGTTTAAATATCAAAGAAACAGGTGCGTAAAGTGTAGATATATAAAAAAATAAATTGTAACGCATTGATACTACAGTTTTCAGGATATTGTCATGTTCGGCATCGGCTCAGGCATAGCACCGTTTTATCCTATTGCAAGAGCAATTATCAATGATTCAAACGAAGAAACAAGAATACATCTTATCGCAGGATTTCAAACGGTAGCGCACGTGCCCTTGAAAAAAGAATTGCAAAAGTTAACAGATTTTTGGAACTTCAAATGCACGTTGTACTTGTCTGATGAAACAAATGGTACTCAAATTTAAATGACAAAGTCAATGAAATTGCATATCTTATAACTGTTGGTCTTTGTCAATTATTTCAGAAAAGACGATCTATCTTCATGGTTTTGATGTAAAAATTGGTCTGTTGAACAAATCGCTTACTGCCACTCACCTTCAATCTAAGGATAGAGAAAAAACACTAGTTTTAATATGCGGAAGTCCAGAGTTCAATAACATTGTAAAAGAATGGATTCAGGAAATTAATTATACAAATATGCATATATTTTAATGAAACATAGATTGTCTAAAAATTTAGTAAAATATAAAAACAATATTTATATCAATATAAAAAGAAACATTTACCTTCCTATCCGACAGAACATGATATGTTCCAATTGCAATGCGGACATTTGCCATGAATAATGCCAAAAACAACATGATTCCCGGCATTTGTCTGTAACCACTGTTGTAAAAAAAGTCATTTATTTTTCTAAATGATTTTTTTTAATGATTAAAAAAATAAAAAACAAAGATCCTACTACTTATATATAATTCTACCTTAGACAAACATGCAGAATGGAATTGCTTCATGCATTTTTCATTATTGCATATTTTATCTGGCAATTCATCAGCGGAGAAACATATACCACACTCGTGACTGCCGATAATGGCCTTCTCGTCTTGTAAAGAGATTTCCTGCTGCGCAGGAAACTCGTGCATATTTAATAGCATCATTAAGTTTTCTAAAATACTACAATCCTCATTCCAGTTCTGTTGAAAGACATGTCAAACATTATGTTATGTAAATTGCACCGCTATTACATCTCACATGTGTATGAAACATACGTGAATATTATGTGAAACATTATCCGTCTGTTTTTTCACTTCATTGTCACTACCTAAGAACTTGATTTCTGGCAAAGCTGTGGGATTTAACGGATTTATCGTGATTGTCACTGATATAGATTGGGACAAATGAATACGTCTGTACATATGGTTTTTACTTGGTTTTATCGGATCAACCACCCAACAATTTCTGTAATTCGTAATATACAGATTTAGAAAAAAAATAAAAAAAATTAAAAAAAAATAATTGATATTTTAATAAATTTTTCTCAATAACACAGAGAATAATTATTGTTTCTTAAAAAAACAATTGTTCAATATTACATTACTATTTTTTATGTAATGAAATATCTTACTTGTCTATTTCATTTAACTCCTTCCATGCTTTTTCCAACAGTTCTACTTGCAAGACAAACTTAGTCATTGCAACACTCAAACTAGTTATATTCTTCTCACAAGCTTGAAATACTGGAATATCAGGCAAATCAGAAGACACAACTTTCCAAGGGACTTCAGAATCATTACATCTCTGCAGCACGAGAGATACATCTTTCAAAGAAAACTTGATGGTACTCAAATTCCGATCACACAATAATTTCACATCCTTTAACAATAAACAGATAATTTTATATTTGCTAACGTCACAAAACTATGTATTTGTACAAAAGACAAAATCTTAATATAAAAGTATATTTTATTACAGACGGATTCTGCAGAGCTGTTTTTAAATCCCTAAGAAAACCATTTACAGACTCAAAGTCAATTATTTGGTTTTGGTTCGCATCTTGCATGTATTCCACCTAAATAAAGACACAATGTATAACACAAAGATCAAAAAACTGAACTGCAAACCAATATCTTGTACTTACAATGAGAGACTGTAGCTGTCTCAAAAATAAAGATACCGTTTGAGGGGTCCGTGTCAATTCCTTCACCTTTTGGCTGAATCCTTTCTTGCGCAGGAAAGCTATTTGTTTACCAAATCTGACTTCGCTATTACAAAAAGATGGATAATTTGGCATTATTAGTTTCAATCTTACTCTGGAACATTGGATATCACTTGCGACACACGGTAAATTAGAGATGTTCAAAAATCCATGCCAGGTAACAGGTGATTCTGACACTAGTACCATTTCTGGATGCCAATCCAGCATTTCTTCATAATCATAGCTACGTTTCACTGCCATCATCACCTGCCAAGTTACAAAAATATTGAGTGTTCTGTTTATTCAACTATTATATTCAATTATATTACAAGAGTTTAATTAATCAATTATTTCGCTCAGTTTCCTTACGTCTAAGTTTCATAGAAGTATATGTCTAATAAAAATAAAATTATCATTTTCAACCACCATCTCTTCCTTTAAAGATAAATAGCGGTATGAAAAGATAAGCATGCGCAGTTGTACAACGAACGTATGTGGGTTGAATTAGGTCAATCAACTTCGATAAACTCAATCGATCGATTAACTCTACGGAATTCACCAATCGCGACGGTAATCGATCGATTGATTTAATCGAAGTTGGTAAAACTGATCATCGCGACTGTACACATAACCTGACCTGACCTGATCTGACAGTATATATGTAAAATTCAGTACACAAGCGTCATTCGGAGCGTCATTGTCATTGGCACCGGTCAGCATTAACTTCGTATTTTTGTCGGCATATTCAACCGATCAGAAAGAGATGGGCCGGCGCAAGAGCAAACGAAAACCGCCTAGCAAAAAGAAAGCCATTCAGCCGTTAGACACGCAATTCAATTGCCCGTTTTGCAATCACGAAAAGTCGTGCGAGGTTAAGATGTAAGTATACCGGCAATTCGGCGAAACATTTCCTCACTGTGGCATCAACTTGATTTTATCAAATCGACACGACCGACCTAAATGAAATTTAACCTTGTCTCAATAATTCTGTTTTGCAATGTCAGGGATAAATCGAGAAACACAGCCAAGATCACGTGTAGAGTGTGCCTGGAGGACTTTCAGACGACGATAAATCTACTGTCGGAACCCTTAGATGTTTATAATGACTGGATAGATGCCTGTGAGAGTGCAAATTGAAGTGACGTCACAAATATTGTATATAGTAACTATAAACAAAAAACCTTTACGTATTGGGCAAACAGAATTCTTATCACTTCTTTAAGATTGCAACTAAAACAATGTTTCTACCTTCAATATATGCTGTACATTATGTGTTGTTGAATGTGTCCACTTTATACAACTGTGCTTTACATCAATACGCACGCACACTACATTATCTAATAAAATATATGACTTTGAGAAAATTGTACAAAATCCATTATATTGTGGTTGCATGTAACGTTTACTTGCATTGAAACCATGTTTTCCAAGAAGAATGTTTTGAAGAGAGATGGAGCAACAATTCCAATGAAGAAATAATATTATAATTACTGTTAAATGTATTGATATTAAGTTTTAGTCACCAATATGTCACTTATTTTAATACGCAATTTTTTGATGTAACGATGACCACAATGTGCAAAAGTTTATTTGTAGCGTGATGTATATATATTTCTTATTTTATATAAATTTTATATTTGTAAGTAAACATATTTTAATAAAACAAAGTCAAATAAAAAATTATTGTATTTGCGTACACATTGCTTAAACATTGTGTATGTCTTCCCGCCATTCCCGGTTCTGGAATTCTTTCGCGTTCGATTCTCGATTCGAATTGCGCACGCAGGATTTTGGATCACGTGGAGACACGCGTCGCAGCGCATGCGCCGCATACGTTACGAGATCCCGTCGGTGTAACAACCGGATTTCCCAACCTTAAAATTATTTTTTATCGCATTGTTTCTACGGACGCATCTCTCATCTTCGAAACTTACTCCCGCATATCAGAAGAGGAATCAAAGGAATTTGTTCCTGTAAGATTCCAGGAGAGTCGAAATACGAATTTTCTTCGAGAGTTTGATATTCTTACGATCGACGTCAAGTCGCGCATCTTCATTCTGTGACAAGTTTGTATCCTGATCCCGGCGACACTTTCGAATGTTTTCGAAGGTATCAAAGAGATACTGTTAGATCGGGACATCCGCGAGACGTTTGTTTCCTGGACTCGCGTGCATTTCTCGTGAACGTTCGTTCGCTGAACGGATGTCGCGACGACGGTGGCGCAGCCAAGATGGCGTTCACCGAGCGGAATACGCTGTCGGGTAGGAGCAGTGCGTAAGAGAATAAAAAAATTCCGCGGGATGCCGTGACGACCACCGACGCTTAGCGCGGGGTGCACGCGTGAGGTGCGAGAATCGGCTCCAGGGAATACGCTTGCGGAGCGTACGCGACCAGTCTCCGGTCTTGGTTTTGGTATTAACCTAAAGTGTGTGTGGTGTGTGTGGGATATTCGCGGAGTAGTGTGGGTGGCGGAGCGGACTTCTGCTCGGTCATCGCTTGGCATGGAAGTAACCCGGCTGAGCCGTCGAGCCCGCTGAACGTGAAGAGTGAGAGACGGACACCGCGATATCGCGACCCCTCGGTTACGAGGGCAAAAACCCGTACCGACCGATCACAGCCATTAGTGTTTGCGTGATCGCGCCGATCGGATGGCTGATTGCGAAAGAGCAAAAGAGAGGAACGCCAGGACGCGTCTACGACGACGGTGATTCGGACGACGGTGACGAGGTTTCGTCTTGTTAAACTGTGCATTTTTAAACATTCTAGCCCACTCTCCCCTCTTCGTTCTCCCCGCTCGCGCTTTCGTCCTCTCTCTTTCCCGCCGTTGTGCTCCACACGTTTGACAGCTACTTGTCATCGTACCGTGATTAATTCTGAATATTACGCGAACTCAGTGCGCGAAAAAAAAAAAATGTTTTGGTTCTTCTCCGGTTTCAACGTACGAGATCTCGCGTATAGATTGAATTCCCCTAATGGTTACTGTGGACAATCAGATTTGGTAAGAAATCGTGAGAACGCAGTTCTAGTAGATTAATAGAAGAGATATTATTTTACGTCTTCTTTCATTATACGAGAAAGTTTGTTTCGAAAATTTTACTGGAAACTTTCAAGTTTAGCAAACAGTTCTTTTGTGTGTTCTCTCTGTTATCGACATTTAACAAATTACTGTTTCAGCGAACTTGTGTTCCAAATTTAAATAAAAAAACATTAAGTTAATCGAATGTATTAAGACGTATGTCGAGTTAATTTACAAACACGTTTTAGTGCATGTAGAAATTTATAAGAAATTTATATTTAATAAGTTAAAACTTTTTATTATGTTTTCTCTGACAATGTTTTAGTATATTTTATCTACACACACGTTTTGATATACGGGTAAAAATTATTTTAAGCTTGTTTGGCATTCCATTGCTTTAAGAAACAGTTTCATCACTTCATTTGCTTGAGTATAAAAGAAACAATATGTACATATGTATACTTGACATGTTATATTCCAGAAAAAGAAACATTGAATGAAAATAGAATGAAAAGTTAAACTATGTGAGTTGCCCAAGCAGACACTAGTTGTGTAAGAGACATTCCGTAATATTGATATGCTCTATCAGTAAGATAAACGTTTTGTGATTTTTGACTGAGCACATCATGTCCAATAGTCTTGACAGCTTTTTGACACGCATAGGGGATGTCACGATTGAACGTGTGACACCTCGCGGTGGTCCAAAGCCTAGTGAAACAAATCTAATGACAAATGAGACTGCAACCAGTGCGAACATGAGCGCAGAGCCACAGGCGACGAACGACGAGAGTTCAGACGAATCGAGCGGCGAAACGACTGACGGAGAGCAAGAAAAGAAACTCGACGCAATGCAGTCCGAGGAAATAGAAGAGATACGTTCCGAGGGTTCGGGAGACGACATGGATCTGGACGAAACGATTGACTCGCAGATTGGCGTGAGAGTGGAGTCCGAAAGGCAGCAGCATCATTCTTTGCAAGAGGAAGATGACGAGGAGCAAGTGAATATCTTGGACACTTTGCCCTTGGAAGGTTTGTGAAAATATTAATATTAAAACATACATATATATGTACAGCACTTATATGCATTGTGTTTTTTTCTAAATGTATACTGAGTCTAAGGTAAAATTTTTACTTGTCAATAAAATTAGTAAATCATTTTTCACATAAATTTTTTATCAAAAACTATTCCAAAAAATGTGTTTTATGTCAATTTTTTTAACGTAAACTGAGAAGTGTGAGTCTATATTGTTTTTTGTAATCTTCAGTGTAAAAATACATTTTTATATAATTAATAAATTATAATTAGATTTAATTGCATTTGTATTACAATAATTTAATAAGTGTGCTCTCTTATTATTGTTAAAAAAAGGAGCACCTATAGAAGGCCAAGAAGTGTCCGAGGCCGACTTATTAGGGAAGCCGATATCGAAAGATTCGGAAGATGATGAAAGCATAGATAACGAGAATGAAAAGACGGACGGACAGTCCGCCAGTGAAGAATGCGATAGTAACAAGAGACACACTGATTCCGAGCATCCTGATAATGCGAAGAAGAAAGTGAAGAAAGAAGACAGCACCAGTGACGGTGGCACGTCAGAGTGTGAACTGAAATCGGAAAAAAAACTAGCCAACATGCGAAGAAACATTCGGGAAGTGATGGACGAGGCGCAGCTGGATGAGGCTACACTATCCGCCCAGAGACAGGAAATGGAACGTCTCAGACGTGTGCAAGAGCAGCAGAGAATTATTCGCGAAGTGCAGCGTCAGATGGCGATCAATCGGCAGAATAACAAAGCGCAGACACGTGTTATCAGTCTGTTGCACGGCAAGCAAAATCAGACTGGCACAACTATGATCTCACAGTCTTCCCCGTCGTCGTCCCTATCGTCAACGGCGTCGTCCACTCAGGTACGTTTACCGAATACCGTGCTACTGAAAGTGAATTCCGGTACCGCCACCGGTGCTCAAACCACTCAGACCGCCAGCGGGATGCAAGCGGGACAGATGCAGAGACGATCAGTGGACAGTGGGATGCGCTGGCAAAAAGGTCGGGGTGGTTACCAGGGCGCGCAGACGTCTATCTCTCGCATTCCGAATCGCTCGAGCGCACCTAACATACTGCAGCATGCCGCGAAGTTTCGCATGATGACACCGTCCGTGAGCATATCGCCGGTGATGCCTAAGAAAGAATTTGTGGACTACCGGGATAGAGCTAGCCGAGGACCAGAATACTATTCCGACTCTGAAATATCCGATGTGGAAGCAGAGGAAACGATGCGCACTGAGAAACAGATGCACATGATGCGGAAGACGCCGAGTATACCGAAGAGATATCGAGAGACCAAGGGCAAAGACGTGGTGACGATATCCAGCTCGAGCGAAAGCTCCGACGATGATTGTATCGTCTTGAGCGATCCCAGCGGCGAAGAGGAGACAGACAACGAAGATGATCCATCCAATTCTGGTATGCACACAAATGATCGTTACAACGTTCCAGACGAGCACGGTCGAGTATTGATCAATGTCGGTCATCCCGAGAACGAGCCGGACGTGTATCTGGCACCGCAGGTAGCTCGGATCATCAAACCGCATCAGATTGGCGGAATACGGTTTCTTTTTGACAACATTATCGAGACCATTGAGAGGTATGACACCAGCAGCGGCTTTGGCTGTATTCTTGCTCACAGCATGGGTCTGGGTAAAACTCTTCAGATCGCCAGCTTCTGCGACATTTTTTTTCGATGCACCACTGCCAAGACTGTTCTTTGTATCATGCCTATAAACACGCTGCAAAATTGGCTGGCAGAGTTCAACATGTGGCTACCGTATGAAGATCCCACCGTTATCGCTGAAAAACAATCTAAAATGACAAATGTCAAAGTAGAGAACGGAACGGATATAAAGCATGAAGTGAAGGAGGAAGGTTGCAGCAGTCAGAGCGACATGTCCAACATGTCGCGACCTATCAGCACAGAATCCGCGCACCGTTTCAGCCAGGACGTCGCCGTCGGCGCAACGCAACAACCGATGAATCCGATTATGCCAGAGAACCCGTACGCAAATACTCATCACGGTTATGAGCCGCGCAACATGATGCCAAATCCTTACATGCAAGATCCTGCTATGATGAATAAAAGCATGACCGAACCACACGCGCCGCACATGCCGCCAAGTTATCATCCAGGTGAAATGCCACAGAATCCTTTGTACAACGCAAATCCGAATCCGCTTTCCAGCTTTTCCGATCCGATGAAACCGGACCCGATGAACTGCCACGGCATGCCACCCGGACAGAACATGACGGCGCCAAAATACGAAATGGAGAACCAAACTGGCGTTATGTACCCTCATATGGAGAACCGATCACAGGCCAATTCCTTGTATCCCGATCCCATGGACAATCGAAATGTTGCGGCTATGTATCCAGGTATGGGCAATCATCATCCCGCTCCAATGTATCCTGCTCCAATGTATCCAACCAACAATACTCCTGGCAATTTTGCGAACTACGGCGGTCAGACTAAGCAAGAACCAGAACAAGAGCCGAAGAAAGAAAATCTGCTGGGAGGAATGCCACCTCAGAGCACAGAAATCAATGTGAAGAAAGAACCAGAGGAGGCAACAATTAAAAACGAGGAAGGAACATCGACGAAGGAGGAATTAGCAGAAGAGAAGAAGGAAACGATAAAGACACCGTACAGTGTGGACGCTCCGATCGGCATGGAAGTACGCCCGAGGCATTTCCGTTTGCATATCTTAAACGACTCGCACAAAACTATGACGGCGAGAGCGAAAGTGATTCAGGAATGGCAATCAACCGGTGGTGTTTTGCTGATAGGTTACGAGCTGTATAGGCAGTTGTCTTTGAAGAAACCCAATAAGGCGAAGCGAAAACGCGGTCAACCCTTCAAGGACACGGTGGACGTGGAAGAAGAAGATAAGAACAAAGGTTTGCTAGACGAGATGCACACGGCCTTGGTAAACCCCGGACCAGATCTGGTGATCTGCGACGAGGGTCATCGAATCAAGAACTCGCACGCCAGCATCAGCATGGCGTTGAAACAAATGCGCACAAAACGCAGAATTGTATTAACTGGTTATCCGCTGCAGAATAATCTCCTGGAGTACTGGTGTATGGTCGACTTCGTGAGACCCAACTATCTGGGCACCAAAAGCGAATTTTGCAACATGTTCGAGAGACCGATACAGAACGGCCAGTGTATTGACTCTACGCCGCAAGATATACGATTAATGCGATATCGCGCACATGTTTTACATGCACTGCTGGAAGGTTTTGTGCAAAGAAGATCTCACTCCGTGTTGCAGACCTCGTTACCGCGCAAGGAGGAATATATTCTTCTTGTTCGGATGACAACTCATCAACGCAAACTATACGACACGTTTATGAACCAAGTGGTGAAGACGCGCGCGGTGCCGAACCCATTGAAAGCTTTTGCCGTGTGCTGCAAAATTTGGAACCATCCGGACATTCTGTATCATTTTCTGCGCAAACGTCAAGCGAATGAGGAAGATGACTTAGATCTGGAAGAGACGATCGGCGAAAAACCCGCAGCGGGAGGCAAGAGATCGAAAGCACGCCAGCCGAAGGGAGAGTCCAAAAAGAGCAAGAAGGCTAACTCGACTATCAAGAACAAACCTGCAGCTAGCGTGCAACCGAACGCTTCTTCGTCGTCTAGCAACGATAACGTAGAAGCCGAAAACACGCACAACACTCCGAAACAGAATAACAATTATACTAATAACTATCCGATGCCAGCTTCCAACTCGGGATATTCCAATTCCATGCCTCAGGGATCTTATCCTCCTACTCACGGTTATCAAAATTATCGGCCAAACGAGCAAAACGCGTATTACAGAAATGATAATAACAATCACGGAGAATACAATCACGGAGAGTTCTATAACAATCAGGGACAGCAGAGATATGGAAATCAACCGTTCCAGTCGTACAGTCAGCCGTCGGGTTATAACGCGTCGCAGGGATACGCCAATCAGTCGCAGAACTACATGCAGCCGAACGAGCAGTCTGCAAATCATCCTCAAAGATACGGCGGCGCAGCAACTGGATCTGATTTCAGATCGGATCAAAATCAAGGCAGCAATTACGAAACACCTGGAATGTTTCCACGGCAGAACTACCCGTATCAGGAACAGCAGCGCAATTACACGCCGAATATGAACCAAGGGCCTAGCAATTATCCTCAAGTTCCTAATCAACCGTCTTTCCAAACTCAGATGGCGAATCAGTCCGCGAACATGCCGATGCCGGATTATTCGTCGTACACTTCGAATCCAAATCAAAACTACGCCCCGGCGCCGGTTCAGACGAATTCGATGTATCCGCGAAACGACGCACAACCGATGCAGAACTCGACGATGGGATACTCCGCATCCCAGCAAGCTCAACCTCCGACAGCGCAAGCTCAGCCTACCGGTTACATGCCATCCCAACAAAATCAGAATTCGTCTCCTGGTCAGACTCGAGGCTTTTCGCCGAATCAACAGAATCAAAATCTAACTCTGCAGAACCAGTCTCATTCGTACACTGGTCAACCGCCTCCGAATGTACCTCTTCAAGGTCAAACGCATGGTTATCCAACGCAGATAAACCCAACTCCGCCACAAACCCCGCATGCGTTTAATCAGCAATCGGCTCCGATGACACAGGGACCTACTCACGGTTACATGCAGCCGAATCAACCGAGTCAAGGACCCATGTCGCAAGGTACTATGCGCGGTTACGGTTCGGCACCGCAAGGTCAGTTGAGTATGGCACAAAACCAGCCTAATTATCCAGCTAATCAACCCGCACAGAATGTCAATGCACAAAATCAGACACACAGATATCCGGATCAGCAAGGTTCGGGATCGAATCCGCAAAATACAATTCACGGATACGGTGCTCACCATATGGTGTCGCAGCAGGCAGCTACCAATCAGGCAACTCCGTATGCTCAGCAGAATCAGCAAGGACCGACGACACAGCAGTCCAACCAGACTCATCCTGGTTATTCGTCGAACCCCCATCAGAACCCATCAGTGTCACAATCTCCTGCACATCGATACGGCACCGCGCAGCAAACGCAAGTTCAGAATCAGCCTATGGCGTATCCACCAAATCAGCAGCAATCGAATCCGTCACTGGGTCAGAACGATCAGCAGCACTATTCAAGATCGGACACCGCGGTGCCACAGCAAACACAAGGGTATACTCCGACCGGCAACGAATTTTCGAGCGATCGTTCGGGCGGAAGCACCGCTGGCAATTCCGGCAACAATTATTCAACGAACCAATCGCAAGCGCCGAACCCGGTTATGCCGAACTACCCGTCGGACGGTTCACATCAGAATCCGACGGTGGTCGGACAGATAAAAAGCGAAGAGCAGCCGTACTGGCAACGTAGTTATCCGCAGACGTTCCGGCCGGATCAACAGTGCAATGACTCGTACTACCGGGATCAGATGAATTCGAACGTGAATCGTTATCAGAACAACTACTTCCCGCCGCAAAATTATTCCAATCAATCGTACGACTACGCGACTACTGGCCACGGTACGGACATGAACTCGCGACCCGACGAATCCAAGAACTCGCAGCAGTCTGGCACTCATCCTTCCGGCACGCCGTGCGAAAAGAATAACAAAGACATGACGTCCAGCATCGGTGTGCAGAGCCAACCGATGCATCAGAATAATCTCACCGGCGCGCCGAGTTATACCGCGGAATCAAATCGTCAAAATGCAGCGACTCCCGCGCCTAGATCACAACAGGGAATTAATTCAACGCATAGTCCTCGATTAAATCAGAGTGAAATGTCGAAGGAGGACGAGCGGGAGAAAGAGGATCAACAGGATAAGGATAAAGAAGATAAATCCGACGATGAAATTCTCGCGAAGGATGAGGAGAAGGATTGCAAGAGTTCGCCTATCGGAAAAGACGATCCCGGAATCCCATACGATTGGGTACGTTAATATAAAGACAAATTACAGTAGAAAGTATAGATATATGTACTGAGTTTTATCTTAATAGATTATATCAGTTCGAATATATAATTTTACTCTTCAATGTTTTTAATGTTATAGGCGACGGAATTGATGAAGGGCTACGTTCCCGGCTTGATAGATGCGTCTGGGAAGATGACACTTTTTTTCTGTATACTTGAAGAGGCTATTAAATTGGGAGATCGCGTGCTTGCGTTCTCGCAATCGCTGTTTACCTTGAATCTCATAGAGGATTTCTTAGGGCGAAATAATGTCAAGTATCCGAACGGACAGACGGACGCTTGGATCAAGAACGTGAATTATTACAGATTGGACGGGAGTACCAGCGCTTTGGAACGGGAAAAATTGATCAACGAGTTCAACAACAATCCAAAGATCCATCTGTTTCTCGTTTCAACACGCGCCGGTTCGCTGGGCATCAATCTCGTAGGCGCGAATCGCGCAATCGTATTCGACGCATCTTGGAATCCCTGCCACGACACGCAAGCGGTGTGCAGAGTGTATAGATACGGTCAACAGAAGCCGTGCTTCGTTTATCGATTGGTCACCGATAACTGTCTGGAGAGGAAGATTTACGATCGACAGATCAGCAAGCAAGGTATGGCGGATCGCGTGGTCGATCAGTGTAATCCGGACGCGCACCTCTCATTGAAAGAAGCAACGACGTTGTCGTGGGACTGGGAAGAGGACAGTCAGGTGCAGGATTTCTCGCAGACCAAAGACAACTACACGGATGAGGTAATGCATTGCGTGCTGGAACGTTACTCCTCGTTGCTCACCAAAGAGCCGTTCCATCACGAAAGTTTGCTGGTTGATCGGAAAGATAAGAAACTCAGTCAAGCCGAGAAGCGATTAGCTCGTCGTGGCTACGAGCTCGAGAAGATGGCAGCTAATTGTTCAAGACCGAGTTATAATTACGTTCCAGGAAACACAGCTACTCGAGGTAATAATACTTTTATATTCAGCAACACGAGGGTGTAATTTAGTGCGCCGTAATTGCGTGCTGTATCGTAATTATTTATTGCAGCAGGCGGATTACAAATCAGAGCAATTCGCGGTGGCGACGGAGGCCCTACGCCGAAACCCGTTGCATCCGTGAGACCGATGCAACAACGAGGAGCTGAAGGACTAAGTCCGCGAAATGTAACTGGCAGCAGATGGATTCCGGCGGAAGTGTGGCAGAGACAAGGAATGAGCGCGCAAGAGATGACGCTTCCCTTAGATGTTGTTATCCCAACAAATTCCCCGGACAAAGGAAGCATAGTTCTAAAAGCGGGTCAACGGGTAATGGTACTGAAGAGCCCGAAAGGCATCTACATGCAGCTCGAGTCCGGCAAAATTATAGCGATTCGCACAGCGCTAAAATTGAATCAACAAAAACGAGAAGAAGAACAACCGAAAAAAGGTAAGTTGTCATTGACTTAATTTCGTCACATTTCGAAGCATTCTTTTAATCACAAATTCGATATTTTGCAATCTGCAGGCATTTCTTCGATGGTACAAAGAAATTCCAAGCCAGAAGTTGGCTTTCCCTTGCGAAATAATTCCGCCATTTCCATAATACCCAAATCATCCTCTAGTAATCAGACCAGTGGCCGACCCTTCAACAAATCATCACCAGGTCCCGGTTACAAACCGTTCGGCGAAAAAGAGATCTCCAAAAGACCCAAGCCAGTTGCTACAGCAACCGCGAAACCGTATCTGAGTCAGGTCAACTTGACCAGTCAGGTTTCCTTATCGAGACTACCGAAAATCAAGCAAGAACCGGTGGATCATTCTACGATCGGAGACAACTCAAACTCATCGGACGGTCAAGTGAGAACTGAGCAACGTGTCGAGGAAGTTAGATTGGAAGATGTGGTGGCCGAAGTTAGCTCGAATACCGAATATAGTCCACCTAATCACAACCGAACCGCTAATTTGTCCGAATTGGTCCGAACCACCAATTCGGACACGGATACGTCTCTACCAAAATCTTCGGAAGAGGGCACTCAGTACACCTCCGATACCATCTCCTTAGCGCAAGGCGTTCAAACAACGCAACACGATCAATCGGAATCGGAATTACCGCCAGTCGCCGACAAACAGCGTTTGCCACCAGAAAAAGAGCCTTCCAAGTCGGACATTCTACCAACCTACGGTCGAACTTTCCACACCCAAACGGAAAAACGCGACACTTCGAACGACGACATTATCATCGAGGAACCTCCGCAGATAACGCCGCAGGTAACGTCACAAGTAACATCGCAAGTAACGTCGCAGGTGACACCACAAGTTGCCACACAGACTCACGCGGCAGTTTCCGAAAGAATGTCGTCTTTGTTGACGCCACAACCGATGCCGTCAGCCATGCCGGTACCACCGAGTTTGCCGGTACCATCGAGCATGCCGTCCAGTACGCCAGTGTCATCGAGCATGCCGTCTAATATGGTGATACCGTCGAGCATGCAATCTAGTGTACCGATATCGACGAGTGTACAGTCAAATATGCCGATACCATCAAACATACCGACAAGTATGTCAATACCATCATCAAGTATACCGTCGAATATGTCGATACCATCAAGCATACCGTCGAATATGCCGATATCGTCGAGCATATCGTCGAATATGCCGGTATCATCGAGCATATCGACGAGTATGACGGTATCGTCGAACATGCCACTGCCATCGAGCATGCCGATACCGTCGACTATGCCAATGCCAACGAATATGCCGATGCCTTCGAACATGCCATCGAGCATATCGGTACCGTCCGCACCTGTAAGAGTTCCGGAGACGACTAAGAGTGTTGCCGATTCGCCTATTGTCGCATCATCAACCGCCTCCGTGTGCACTAGCACCAATATCACTTCTCCGAAGAGCACCGAGCTGATTCCGAGCGTACGGGACAATATGGTTCAAGGTGATCCGACGCCGAGCGTTCCCCAAGGATATCCCTACGCCCAGTATCCGAGGTACTACGATTACGGCGACCCACGATCTCGCTCGCTGTCCAATCCCTACGGCACTTATTTTCCCGGTGTTCCGCCACATACGGCGAATCCCAGCAACAGACTGCCAGCAGTAGACACGACAAAGCCTCAACCGGATCTGGGAAAGCCTATTGACGAAAGAAGCGTGATGAACGTGCCTACCGCATATTCTTCTCAAGTACCGAGCATTACTGCCAAAACGTTAACGAGCAGCTCCACGACGGAGTCTAAGAGTGCGGACGCCGCACCGGTGACCACGGTGGCCTCCTCGAGCAGGGACGAGACTTCGCACATACCCACCGCATTTAGTCATCCTACCAGCACGCGATATGGTCCGGGACCATATCCACCGGGTCCGTATGATCCGTACTCGCAACACTATCCAGCGCCTGGGTCTTCCGCAGCTTATCCCCCAGGTGAGTACGTCTTACATTCGCAAGTAAAATAAAATAAGAGATTTTTAAACTATGTTTTCACATGTGTACTTACATTTTAGTTTAATTTATCATTTGTAATGTTTTTCTTAAGAAACTTGTTTTGATGTAACGTCTCGTACACGCTGTTAGCAAAATATTGAGAAGAATTAAATGTTCGAGTCATGAGATTTAAATTTGTTCAGGAGCACCCGCCTATCCAGCATACGGAGGACCGAGCTACAACGCGGATTACGCTCGCATGTACTCAGCGTTCCACGGGCCGCCGCCGCCGACGGATCCCTACATACATCGAGGATACGCTCCTCCCTCCTCGCATCCTCCGAATTATTATTCGCCGTTCCCGCACCCTCCGCCACCTTATCCCAACTATTCCTTTCTGCCGTATCCGAACCCCAATATGACCAGTGAGCCGCAACCACCCGCTCAATAGGAAGATAATAACACGGCCAGGAGATTAACTCTAGTGATCGCGCCAAGAAAGTCACCGTGAGAACTCGAACGCTGGTAAAACGCCGTGTTTTAACACAGACTGAAAGCCGCAAAACGCGTTTGATGTACATAATTTAGTCACAGAATATTGAAATATTAAGAGGATATTTGTGAGATCGCAGCTACCGGAAGTATCAAGGAGCGAGAGAGAGAAAGAGAGAGAGAGATAGAGATAGAGAGCAAGCAAGCGCGATCGCTGTCAATATTATAATTGAACTGTGCAATCTGTTGAAATGTTCGGAAATACTTTTATCTCGTCTTAACTGTCAACGTCGTTCTTGCGATGCATTGTTCATTAGTTAAGTCTTAAACAGAGAGAAATATGCTCGTCGTGCAAGCGAGAGGTGGTGCAAGTTTTACTCCTTTGATCTTCCAGTCTCATAACAGCGACGTGTCTTCAAGAGAGACTTTTTTACAAACGCTTAGGCTACGTGATTTAGATTGTAATATGTTTGCATTGCCGAGACGTTGGTCTTACGTTCCTCGCAACTTTTTCTACTTTTTGTACTTGCGCGGTGTTTTTTGCGCCGAAATATATAGTCTTTCGCAAATAGCCTCTTTCGAGAGCTGATGATGAGTTTACTACGACCGGCCGCAAATGAGATGATTCTGGCGGGATTAAAGGAGAGCGCAAATCGCACCATCCGTCGTATACGTCCGAGAAAAGAGAGAAAAAAAACGCTGTCTATATACTATTATTATTTTTAGCTTCACGTGTTACATTCGATCACTCTCTCAGCTTATTTTTATATAGTCTAATATAACGAAGAAAATGGGAAAGGGAAGGAGAAAGTCATTTCGGTGAGAATATAAAAATTCTCTCTTTGATCGAGAATTACTGACACTGCCCGTGACGGGCGTTTATTTTCACCTCGCATTCAGAGCAAAGAGAGTTGAAGAGATACAACTACATACAAATTTTTCGAAAAGAGATACTTTTATTTGTGCGATTTGAAACGACGAAAATCTTCTGATTATTATTTATTCGTTTCAGCCACACGAAACGCGCGTGTTGTGTATCTAAGAGACTCTCGTGTTTTACTAATAATAAATAAATTATTAATAAGTTACTAATAATAAATAAATCATTTGAAAACTCTTCCATGACAAATTTTACCAAATGAAACGATTGACGGAAATTGACTTGATCCCTCCCTCCGAACGATACGGCAAGAGTGGATGGATATTTGCAAGCTGTGCACACACACACACAGAGATCGCTGATATATTACTCCAAATACGAAACACAATTGTGTTGAGTATATATCCACGTGCATGAACTTCTCTCTCTGCAGTAGAATCCATCGACTGTCTCATCAGCGAGATTTTTATTTTTTTTTATCTACCATGTAAGTGTATCGTAGCGAAAGCTGTCGCACACACATGTGAGATTATGCTGATTGCCACACACGATTCTCTCGCGCAAATGCTTATGTGGTTTGCACTATGCATCACTCTTCCGTAAATACTGGATTTTTATAATCTTGTCTCGCATCATCCATCGTCTTACCTCTTTTATCTGACAAGCGCCGAAACATCGATCGCTTAATCTTTAGCTGTGGCGCGCGTCTAACCGTCGTCTATATGAAATAACTTTTTCCACGTACATTACATTTACACGCGTAAAGAAAAAAAAACCCATACGTACATACAGTATTTACCTGGAACATTTAGCAGCCAGTAAACAGAGTCTACAGCATCCCTTAGCGTGTTGTATATGGACTTACATATTATACTATTAAATGTTAAACGATTTCCGAAGAAAAAAAAAATAAAAATAGGTAATCTTACAAGTAGGTAGCTTAGGTATTTGTTGTTAACTAGGAATGTCTCTTATGATTAAAATAGAAAAAAAAAACAAAAAACAAGAATTTCACTACTACTCTCGGACACGTAGCGTATAAAACTCTTAGGGAGAGCCATGATTTTCAGGAGCGACTCTAGAGACTCGGAACTGTGATATTTTATTATTAAAATCTCTCGTGTGTCGAATTCGCGCACCGAACAATTACACTCTTTGTCTCCCCTGACGAATCGGAGGTGCCGACCGATTTCGCGGGAATTTCGCGAGATCGGGTCCCGGGTCGAAAAAAAAAAAAAAAAGTTGCATTTACGTTAGTGTAAGTCAATCGGGTGCACGAGATGGTTACAATCCATTTTTTTCAAATGGAAATACAGAGGCGCACACGAATCTATCATGGTGCTCCCTGTAAAATTAAATACGGACCAGTGGTATTCAACCGCGTCCTCTTCTTCAGCGTCTCCGGCATCTCGTGGTTTTTTTTACACGTGTATTTTTTTCTCGTTAATTTCGTTCTTCCGCGTGCAACTTTACATGTGCATGATAAACTTTTTTATAGAATTTTTTTTATTTTACCTCTCTTATGTTGACTCTCGCGGAGCTCGTAGATTTTTCTTCATTTGTTTTAAGGACTGTTGTGGGGAGGTAGAAAAATTTTGCATGTTTTCATAAACTTGAGATATATATATATATATTATATGTGTATATTTTTGTACTTTAGTCTTTTTTACGTATCTCCGAACGGTAATTAGATTATGTTCTTCGTTCCAGTTCTTTCGAACACGAATCATTTTCGACGCTCTTCCGAGAGTTCACTCCAGGTTGAATACCTCTGATTTATAGACGAATTCTAGCGAGATAAGCGTTCACATGCTAGATATACAATTATAATACTCGCGTATCTCCGTGACGGATCTCGTTGTCGTCTGGCCGTCGCACAGAGAGACGCGTTATTTTCCCTTCCCTTTCTCCCCCCGTTTACTTGCGACTCGTTGCGCTCACACGTTTCATAGGTTCTAAGTGTACAGATACATAATTTTTAGCGCAACAATCGAGTAAGCCGTGCAATCCTCTCGAACGAACAGGCGACAAAGAGTCCGTCGCGCAAAAAAATGTGCGCGCGAACTGTCGGTTCTGAAAGCATGTCGCGAGATCGAAAAGTTCAAAATGAAACACATTCACATTCCGTGTTCGTCGTACTTAGTGACGTCTTGTTGAGTTTGAATTTTACGTAGCTATAAGATTCACGTTCGATACGATATCGACCGTAATGTTACGTACGAACTGCATGCGGACACGACAATGCAGTGTTCTAGTTTTTTCTTTTTTTTTTTTATTGCATTTCGCAAATGCTGTTAATTGATGGTGCTGTAAAGAATTTTATATTGCGTATTGAATCATTCTCCGCGCATGGATTGTGGATACGTTTCGATTGAAACAAAAAGGCGAATATACTATACTTATGAGCCAGTTGATTCAGATTCAAGATGTGAGTGGAGAGATTTATATTTAGAAAAGTTGAGAAAAAAATGTGTTTTACATTAAAACTTTTCGCCTTGCGCCACTTTCAGAGCGGAACCGTTCATATATTTGCGAAAGGGAAAGCAATTATTTTTGTTTCTGTTGTATCTTTTACTTTTTGCCATTTACATACTTGTAAATACCCATTCTTTAAATCATTCTCTCTATTTATTATTATACATTAGCGCAGATATCGCTTTTGTTTCAGTATCAAAAAATATTGCCTTTATGTAAAATTAATTGTTTACACACACACCGATGACAGAGAGCGAGAGAAAGAGAGAGAGAGAGAAGGAGAAGATAATTGTTTTGATCATATATTATAATTGTTGCATATATACGTGGAACACAAGAGAAAGAAGAAGAAGAAATGAATGAAGAGAGAAATTATAGGTTTAGTTTTTTTTATAACAATATATATATATATACATATATATATTCATTTTTTTTACAATATTCGACCAAAACAGAAATTAGCTCATAGCTCTAGTAGTTTTGCCACGTACATTTATCGTTAGACATGGCACATTATGTCAGTTCTTTTTTCTTTTCTTTTCTTTTCTTTTCTTTGTTTTTTTTACAAATTTTACGTTTTTATCGTAAGTTTTCTATAAACCGTGCTGTATTGGTGTATGCGAGAAGATAAGATGAGCTAATTATAAATAATGAAATAAAAGTATTCGATATTATAAATGGGCTTAGTTTTTGTTGCGACTGATAATTTCTGAGATTTCTCACACATGTTGCTGTATAATAAACATAATATGTGTATGTATATTTTATTTTATTTAAAAAATGTGAACAAAATTATAGATATATTATATATACATTTTAATTAAAATTAACGAAGACATCTAAAATCATGTAGAGCTTGCATATCTGTATGAATAATAATTTCTCGAAAAAATTATTATTCTGTATTAAATGTAAATAAATGTTACTAGATATTTTTCAACATAAAGTGTGTAAGTTCTAAAAGATGTAAATTTCAACATTAAAAAGAATAAAGTGTGTGTTGGCAGATTATAACAAAGGCTCACTGCGCGCTGTTAGAATAATTAAATAACTAGCTTTGGCATTGATTTATTTCAGATCTAAAAAGATGATTCAATAACAAATTTTATTGCGACTTTGACAGATGACATTCATCAGTGACCTGTGGAAGGATTAAACATTCATTGCATCTGAAGAAGACGTAATTTCAAAAAGGTATATTTATACGAAAAAATATTTGGCAAAAATTATTTGGCTTGAAATTGAAAACAAAAGAGAGAAGTCAATATCAATCGATGAGATGTATCGAACAGCGACAGTCGATGTATCGAACTTGGTAACATGAAGACGCTAACTGTCCATGAGCATGCGCGGCCAGCGACAAATGCTCGATGGCGGTCACATAGCACGAAAGAGAACCATGGACGTGCGTACATACCGACAAACCGCTCGTGAACATGGCTACGTAGTTGCCAATATGCACGTGGACATAGCGCTGGCGAACAGAGCGGAAAAGCTAAACTAGAGCCGTTCTCAGTCCTTTGCCGACCTGTCTATAACCTACCCTACCTGACCTAACAATCCGGAGCCACATGATAAAACGCATGTCGTATCCGTGAAAGGGGAGAGTGCATTCACTTTCGCGGCGAATGCAGATTATCAAGCGCTGTTTGCATCATATCGCGCGTAGGTTAGTGGCGCACCATCTAACCTGCAACGTTTCGCTTGCAAAACCACTTGTCAAGAGCGTCGCGACCACCGCCAGTCTTCTTGATTTCAGCCGGTGGGGTACGAAGAAAGCGAACAGAAAGCTAAAGATCTCTCTTGCATTCGATATGACAGATCCAAAGATCGAGGAAGTTCTGGCACCGCTTCGCGCCAGTGTCAAGGAACAAGTAAGTACCATATGGATGTAAAGTAAAATCGTGTGATTTAAGAGAGATTCTAAATGATCACATTTATGTACTTCTTGCAGGGTGACTACGTACGGAAACTAAAGTCTGATGGCGCTCCGGAATTGGATATCAAAAAGGCTGTGGCGGAATTGAAGCTACGCAAAAAGTTATTGGAGGACAAGGAGCTCTCGCTTGTCTCCAACAATATAACATTTGACAGGGCGAGAATGGAAGATCTCTTGAAGCGTAGATTTTACTTGGATCAGTCTTTTGCAATTTACGGAGGTGTCACTGGTCAATACGACTTTGGACCAATGGGCTGTTCATTGAAAACAAACTTGTTAAATGCCTGGAGAAACTTCTTTGTGCTGGAGGAGCAAATGTTGGAGGTTGATTGTTCCATCCTGACACCAGAGCCTGTGCTCAAAGCATCTGGGCATGTGGAACGATTTGCTGATTTGATGGTCAAGGATGTGAAGACCGGCGAATGCTTCCGGTTGGATCATCTGATCAAAGCGCACTTGGAAAAACTAATCTGCGACAAGAAGACGGACGAGAGAACTCGCGAAGAGTGCAGAGATATTATAATCAAGTTGGATGGTATGACAAAGGACGAGATGGCCACGATTTTGTCGAAGTACAACATGAAATCGCCCGTTTCCGGTAACGATTTGACAGAACCGATAGAATTTAATCTGATGTTCGGCACGCAGATCGGCCCGACCGGACTCATTAAGGGATTCTTGAGACCGGAAACGGCTCAAGGTATCTTCGTGAATTTCAAGAGATTGCTCGCATTCAATCAGGAACGACTGCCGTTTGCTGCGGCGCAGATCGGCAATGCCTTCAGGAACGAGATTTCACCGCGATCCGGACTTATACGCGTGCGAGAGTTCACCATGGCGGAGATAGAACACTTCTGCGATCCGAGCGATAAGAATCATCCTAAGTTCGAGCAAGTCAAAGATATCAACATGCTACTGTACTCGGCGTGCAATCAGATGGATGGTAAGAGCGCTCAGCGAATCACTATCGGTGAAGCCGTCTCGTCTGGCTTGGTGGCGAACGAGACGCTGGGATACTTCATGGCTAGGATTCACCAGTTCCTGCTGAAGATCGGCGTCGACCCGAATCGCCTACGCTTCCGTCAACATATGAACAACGAAATGGCGCATTACGCCTGCGATTGCTGGGACGCCGAGTGCCTGACCTCGTACGGGTGGATCGAGTGCGTGGGTTGCGCCGACCGGTCCGCTTATGACTTGACGCAGCACACCAAGGCTACTGGTGTGAAGCTGGTGGCGGAGAAGAAATTACCCGCCCCGAAAACGGTGGATGTTTGCGAGATCGTGCCGAACAAGGTGCTGATCGGGAAGACGTTTAAGAAGGACAGCAAAGCTGTTCAAGATGCATTAGCGGCATTAGGCAAAGACGAGATCGAGTCCTTGGAAAGAACTCTCGAAGAGTATGGCAGTCACGAGCTGACGCTGTCCAACGGAACTATCGTGAACATCAGCAAGGATATGATAGAAGTAAAGCGTTACCAAAAGACCGTTCATGTGGAGGAAATTATACCTTCGGTAATCGAACCTTCCTTCGGCATCGGTCGTATCATGTACGCTCTGTTCGAGCACAATTTCAAGGCGAGAGAGGGTGACGAAAAGAGAACGTACTTCGCCTTGCCGCCGGTAATAGCGCCGTTGAAGTGTTCGGTGCTACCTCTTAGCGGTAACGACGAATTTGTATCTTTTGTAAAGAAACTATGTAAGTAAAAAAAAAAAATTTTCTAAATACTAAATGTCACTGATGTCTAGATAAGAAGATCAATGTTACTTTTTCTTTATTGATTTCCAGTTACTGATGATCGGAAACGCAGATAATGAAGCTATAGATATTGTAAAGTTAATAATGATGAGTATGTTTTACAGCGCAAGATCTTACAAGAGCGGATGTATCGCACAAAGTAGACGATTCCTCCGGTAGTATCGGACGCAGATATGCTCGAACTGACGAAATAGCGATACCATTTGGCATTACTATCGATTTCGACACTCTGAAAACGCCGCACAGCGCTACGCTCAGGGACAGAGATAGCATGGGACAAGTCAGGATAAACGTATGTATTTATTTTCATTTGAACGGAAAAGATCAAAGTCTAAGGTTGTTTTTAAATTATTGTTTGTAACGTGATAATTGTAGTTGGACGAGTTGCCTGGTGTTGTGAGAGATCTTTCCTACGGAAAAATCACTTGGGCGGAAGTAGAAGCGAAGTATCCCAAGTTCGAACAACAAGAATCGACAGAACCTTAGAAAACATTGATAGGTATTTGAGTAATTTATTTGTACCATGTATATATAGACAAGAAATGTTTATATAAGCGCAAAAGTTTTATACGTTTAATCTCTCTCGAGATGCCTGTATTTAGTTAATATGACAGATCAGTGCTAATTCTCATTTCGACAGTTTATTGATTACAATCAAGTCACTCGCATTTTTCGAAGGCATTTATTGTGTATTATATACGTATTATATGTATTATATACTAAGAATCTTTATGAAACATCGTGTAAAAAAATAAACATCTGTTTTCACATTATTTCATTATAAAATACTCACAGAATTTTATTTTTTTACATTTTACTATATCATTAGGATCAATTATAAAACAAATTATCTTGTGAATATTATTTCGCGGCATGAGACACTACCGCGTGTCTTTTTGTAGAACGTAATATACGCGCCGCGACAATCGCGTTGCATTTTTGCGCGCTTCCGTGCGTGTCGGATCGTAAGATTTCGTTGGTGCGTAAAAGAGGAAAGAAAGAGGAGACGAAAGAGAGAGGAGAAACGGAGAGAGCTCTTTGTGGGTGCGGACCCAATTATCCACAGTGGCTCTCGAGAAACGTGAAAGAAGGACGTGTCCCCATAGGCGGCAGAAAGGACGGGGCCTCGGCATTTTTCCCCTCTCTTCCTCTTTCTCGGCGTGCCAACAACCCTCCACGCGAGGACGTGTCGAATCGATTCTCCCCGACTCGTTTACAAGTTGTTCTGCGAATGGCACTTTGCGAACTGCTGTGCGTTATTCCCGCTTACTCGCGAGCCCATGTAGGCGAGGCAGAAGTGCACCTTGTGTTTTATCCCGCGGGGATATTATTTTTTAATCGATCAATTCCTTCGCGAGATGAGAGGGCGCAAAAAACCAAGAAGTCAAAATGATGAGAACGAAATTGTTTTAATATTTAAACAATACTGTCTTTTATGCAAAAAAATTGTCGCTTCTGAAGAGGTTCCAGTGTGAAACCATTCAATAGATCTATCGGGAATGTTTTTTTTTTTCCGGACAGGCTCACTTCCGTGTGTCGCTATTTCTTGCTTCTCATTTGATTGCGATGCAAAGATCGTGTTGAATTACGGCTTGTGTCGGCGACCTCACGAAAATAGGTCAACGAGAAGACCTCTGCGTCGTGGCAAGTCCGCGATAGTACTTCTTTCAAACTCAGTGTGTCTCAAAACAGTCGTATTTTTTTGTAGTTTACAGTTACAAAAATACAACTTAAAAAGAATATATCTTTAAAGTCGGAGCGCGTCAAAAAATATTACAAATTTAAGAGACTTTTATAAAAACAAATGCTTTAATTTTAAAAATTGTTAAAGATCAGAGACTTCTCTGTTTTTGCGCCAACACAATCGAAAATTCCTAATAAACATATAAAACACGACAATATATTTAACTTTTTGTTCAAGCTGAATTGCCAAACAGTTGAGAAAAGCGCGAGAGTTTGCACAGACACACCTTTCCCCCCGTATAACTCCCGTGGCTTTATGGTTCCCGTGAAAAGGGCTTATTGGAGCGTGGCTAAAGAGCCACGCATTTGTATAAACGAGAAACATCATTCGGCCGGGTATAACTCTCTCAAATAGTTCGTAACTCATGCCTCCCACCTTCTCTCTCGCTTGTTCGCTTTTCAGGGATTTAAATGCTCGCGCGTGGGTGAACGAGAGTCTTCTAGACGCTCGCGCGCGCGCGAGCGAGCGAGTTGTTGTGGTGTGCGAAAAATCTCACGCCGACTTTCCTGCTTCTCGAGTTTTAATTGGCGCCGCGTAACGCGTTCGCGCGACATATATTATGAGGCATCGCGCACATTTATTAATTGCGAGTCCATCCATGTACACGGCGATCCGCGGGATTGCGAGCAGAATATATATTCACCGAATCGTGTAGCCTTGCCAGCGACTTCGTTACATTTTATTATTTAATTATATTAGGTTTTAATACGCACGTCAACTTTTTGACAAACTGTCTTGAACCGGCTGAATTTCTTAAATTAATCTCTGCGTCCTCAATACGCACTTGTAAAACTTGATAAAAAGATTTCTCTCGGTGCACCCGATGTACACAAATACACGGCTGGAGAGATTTTCCCTTGCACTTGTATTCGCGCTTATCCCGGGTTTTAATTGCGTCGCGTTAATGCATTCATACAACACGTTACGAGACGGTGCGCGCATTAGTAAGCTTCTAATTGGTCACTTTAAAGCGAAAATTAGTCCGTAGCGGAGAAATATATTTGTCAGCGCTCGCGCGGAACGATGTCTTAAATAAGTTCTCGAATGCCACATCTTTTCGATTTCCTTCAACCATCGAAATTACAATTTGATTCGTCATCCAACGTATAACGTTTCAAATTTTTATGAAAAAAGCTTTTTCGAGAGAAAATTCATAAAATGAAAACTTCGTAAAAACAACTTAATCAAATAAACATTTGGTGAAAGTAAATTTTGTCAGGACGCCGACTACTTTATTTATAAAAAACTTCAACTTTTAATATCCAATTTTGTGACACAATTTTTTGTATCACGAGTTTTCCACACGCGTTCTGCAGAAAAAATGCGTATCTTCGTGAAGAGAGCGCGATGGGCGTATGGGCGCTCCGTTCGCCAAAAACGCGCGCGATCGTAGAACGTGGGATAACGGCGGATTGAAATTGTGTGTCGTGCGCGTTTTACACATCGTGCGGATTTGCATAAATATTCTTCGACCTTTTACGACTCGGCGAATCGTAACGTCGCGTCGCTTCTTATCCGCGACAATTTTTATCCGTCGCGCTTAGTTACTCTCGTGCGTTTCTTTTCCCCGCGTGCCTTTTTTTTTTCCTCTTTCTCCCGAAGGCGGACGGGGTTGCGTCATCGCGTGCAGAACTTTGTATAGGATTCTCGGCGATCGGCAAGAGGTGCTCTGAATTTCCCTCGCGCGATATACCTACGTCCGGTTCGCGTAAAAAAAAAGACATTAATCGCCCGGGCTTATTAAGTGCGCGGCGCAGGACGTTATCGGATAAATTATTGCCGAGACATCAGGATTAATTAACACAAGGACACATCGTCGCGCCCCGTGGATGGGAGACTTAAAATGCCGCCCCGTTCGGTCGGAAAATAGCGAAAATAAAAACATGTGGTGCATCTCTTCCCGCGCGACGGATAAAGTGTCAATATACTTTTAATAATTTCCGAAAGGACACTGCGTTCTAAATTACATATTATACAGTCTGCCGTATACACGCGCGTGCAATTCTCATAAATCAAATGTTTCACGCGAAGCGTGGTGTGTCGGTTAAGTAAGTGAGAGAAGAGGAAACCGGCTTCTAAATATTATTCCGTCTTGTTTTGACCGTACTCGTCGATGTTCATCGAGCAAAGTTAATCGCCGTAACACTCGTTCTTTTCTTTTTTTTTTTTTTTTTTTTTTTTTTTCGGTCGTACGCGAAATGACGAAGTCGGGACGCCGCACGCATTCCAGGGATTTCATCGCGAGAGCATGCACAAGCGGAGCGCGAGACAGCCTCTCGATCACGCGGTTATTTTTTATTTTTGGTTATTTTGTACTTTCGTGCGCGTACGAAACGCAAGGTACACAGGCGGGGTACACTGGGAGTGGGGAATTTATAGGCGTTAATTAACGTTATTCATTAGTTATACTGGTCGCGCGCGCACGCTCGCCTCAGTAGCCGAATTCGAACCGCCGAAGACCGCCGATTAGATTGCAGCAGCGCGCGTTCCCCACGGTACAGACCACACAGGACGAACACACACTCGGTGTCTCGCGATACTGAAAAATCTCGCCCACACGCCAAGGGGCGCGCGAAAGTGTCCCGTGAGAATATCTGTCGGGACCTCCGGTAGCCGTCACGTGCGAATCCGCTGTTTCTCTCGCACACAAACGAAAAGCATCCTCATCAGCATTTTCTATTGTGTCTATTTGCGAAACGCAATTACTCCGGAGACTTGAATTATCTCTGGAATATATCCGCAGTATTTCATTGTTTAATATTTTAAAAATTACATGTACTATGTTTTTAACTAGGAAAAAAATTTGCACGCAGTTTGAATTAACGTTTTTAAGGTTCTTTGTATCTGTTCGCCGTGATAGTAATTTTTGAGATTATTCTTTTTGCGCTTAAGTGGCCATTGGAATGTTTTAGCTAACTAGTCGGGAAGGGTTTCTCGGCTAACTTTTCGCAAAAGGAATTCAACCGAGGAGGGTTCATCATTTGTGCTCCTTCTCTCCACCCTCGTAACTTATCGAAAAGTGGGTCCGATGAAGCGGTCTGATTAGGCGGTTTGATTTATCACTTCTTTATACATATATTTGCCGCGCTCGTAGCACCGGGTGTCTTTCCCATCCTCTCTTTCTCTTCTCCACGCCGCCGTTCGTTCGCGGTCTCGTTAAAATTTATTCATGATTCGGCAGTGCGGTGAGAAGTGCTCTTGCTTCTTTCTCTCTCTCTTTTTTTTCTCTTGGAGACTGGTTCGACTGGTCGCGGTCCAAATATTCGACAGGGCCTCGGCCTATTTTCCGCGTAATGCGATAGGGGCTTTAATACCACTTGTGAACCGGGGGTCTGATTTATTGATCGGCGGTATCGACTTTGTTCAGCGCTAATCCCCCGCGCGGTTCTTCGCCGCGCCGTTAGCGCTCTTTCATTCGGCCCGGTTCGCGGCGGATATTTGCATGTTAAAGACGCGAGTAATCAAATCGGCCTTATCAATAACTTTTAGGGAAATTGCCGTTCTGATTGATGACGCTTAATGTATGAAAATTCATTTCACTTCGCGGCTCTTTACGAGAAGCAAAACCACCGCCCTTCGCACCGACCTAACGGACGTAATTGTCGCGCGAGACAACGATGATTGACAGCGCGTCATCATTTGCATGAGAGACAAATAACAATCTGTCGTTTCATTAACTATAAATTTGTTATCTCGGAAATGTGAGCTGTATGTGAGCGTTAAGTGATTCTCAAAACCTGTTGATGCTTTAAAGTCGAAAAGATATTTTCTTTTCTCTTCTCTGCGCTTCCGATTATCACAAGCTCTGAGAAGACTGTGTGTAGAAAATTTAAATTCGGCTGAGTGAAGAAGACCCCGTGTTTCGGAAGAGCGATGCACCAGCACCTACTCTTCAACATTTGTAGGCGTCCACGCCTGTCTTTCTTCACGTGCTTTCAAGCCTGTACAATGGGTTACACGGCATCGGCGGCACGGAGGAATCGCCCACCTCCGAAACTAATAAATATTGTCCATCAGGCGCATTGTTTCGGTGCCCACGTAGAGCGCGCGACACGAACGGAACAAGATACACTTTAGATCGCTACTCAGCGTTATTATATATTTTCGACGATCGGTTTGCTTGACAGCTCGGGAAAATTTACGAGAGGTTTTATTGTAGAAAGTTGCACATTTGCGAAATTTAATTTCAATTGTCACACGTTCGTATCGAACATTGAATTAAATATAAATGACAATTCCGTTTGTCTCGAAAGAGCCGCGCGTATACTAGCTGCTCGAAAGAGCCTCTCTCGAGACAGACGAGCCACCATGTGTGAGCTATTCTTCGTGTTATAGTAGTTAGTCGTACCGTTGACCGGAGTCTATATATTTCTTTAAGGTCGTCGTTCGCTTTCCGCCGTTATTTACATAACACTCGTAAGCGCCACGTTTCGGGTTTAACCACTTTGGGAAATCATATTAACCAAATACTGGCGGTCGTTATGCGCGCGGGAAATATATTATCACGGGACCCTTCAGAGTCTCCCCAGGCTGAATAGAACGTGGAAAGGGAGGAAACACGAGGACCCTCCTCTTTTCTCCCCTTCGACGTTCGTTGTTCGCACAAGGGACCTACCGCACCTCGGAATTCTTTACGATTCCTATTCAATCTCTTTATCGCCCCCTTGACTTGGGAATTCCATTCTTGGGTTCTGTGTAAATAGTCATGTGGCGTGAGGAGGCTGCCGTAGAAGAGATGCACCTGTATGCATCCTCCTCTCTCGCTGAGGTTTTCGAAGAAGAGAAAAAGCTTAGCTAGCCGATTCGACGCAAAGGTAAATTACTTTGGAAAAGTAATTTTGCAAGTTTCGAGAAAACACATTAATAATCTTGAAAATCTCGAGAAGACATGTACAATTTTTTCGAAGGTTTGGAAAAAAGAACGAGTCAAATTTCTGGAATTTAAATGTTGAAAAAAAAATGTGCAGAAAATTAATCGCACCAATAGGTATCCTAACAAACGTCCTTTGCTACTTTACACCCTGCTCTTCTCTCGCCCTCGTGTACGGGAGAAAGAAACATCGCGATGGGTCGAGTATGAATCAAACGCCCCGCTCGGCATTGTTTTCGCGATAAATTTTGCCGCGGTACAAAAGTTATTCCGCATAAATCGCATTCCGGTGTCCGGGTCGAAAAAACAGGTGGGGAGCGTCGGGGGCGGCTTTCGCTCCCTCTTTCTCGTTCTTCTTTCGGGCGCGAAATAAATTGGCCTTTATATTAGCGCGAGCCGCGACATAAATCCCGAGCGCTCATTGTATCGGGGTCCCCGTGGGTGGACGACGCACGTGGGCAAAATCCGCTTCTCTCGGCCACCGCCGCAAAAGTGGCCCGCGCGGGTGGAGGAAACGCGGAAGAAGAGGACATTACCTCGTGATACCGCAGATTGCCGCAACATGCACCGCACCGCACTGAGCCGGTGAAATACGGGTGAATCGGTACGTGTCGACCGTGTGCACGGGGGAAACAAGAAACACTGCAAACTTACATGCGTTATGTGAAATTAAATTTCTATCGGAAAAAATCTTAAAATGTCAAGAATTAAAAAAAAAAACCATCTACTTGAAGTTTTTTATAATCTCGTTTAATTGTGTTTTAACATTCTCAGCCTCCGGAAATCACACACGTTATTGTCTGTATCTGAACTTTTCTCTCAGAAAACACGAGAGACTTTTCACGAACGAACGATTTAGAGATATCGCAGCCGTTCGGTTGTCATCTTCGCTCGCATGCTAGAAACTGCAGCATGACGCGGGTCTGCGATAGTTGAGGTTCGCGTGTAGGTGGAAGGCATCAACCCATCGCACACGTCCCACGTGCCAGCGCGCTCGCTGACGAGAGGCCGCGGCGGCGGCGCAGGGGTGAGAGACGCGCGCACGTGCGCCCGATAAGAGTAAATCCGTTCGCGCGCAGATCTGGGGGGATGTTAAGTGACTTCCGCGCAGAAGTCCGTGGTCGCCGTGACTTTATGCGAACGGTGTCGCAGTAAACGGGGCGCCTACGTTTCAAAGCCGCGATCCCAGTCCGGAAACTGGTGTGGGCGGCGGGAGGTAAAATTGGAACCGACCGGCAATCGGCAGGTGCTTAGCGCGCGTTTCTAAGTCGGGCGACACAATATATCGATTCTCTTTTTTTTCCGATGCGAAGAAACGTAAAGGGAAAAATGCGCAAATGGGCGATACAGTAAATCGTTAAAAAAAAGAAAGACAAGAAGTGTGTGTTCAAAAATTACGAGGTTTTCTGTTACGCAAATTGTTGACAAAACAATTTCAGATCGAGGAAGAAAATAAATTACGTTTCTCGATTCGTTTCATCGATTTGTCGTTGTGAGAGCCGCAATCGCGTATGCGTGAATTACTTACTGTGAAAGAGGGATTTAGGCGTGTGTATATATGTACGCACCGCGCGAGTTGCGGTAGGCGCGGCACACGAGAATATGCCGATTTATATCCATCGATAAATCGCGGCTTCGAATAAACGAAGATAATCTGCCAGAGAAACGATTCTGGGGGATTATCCGTGTTATTTATTATTTATCAAGACGCGCACTCGTGGGATAAACGCCAGTAAATAATATTGTAACCGCCGTGAAATTGTTAAGTGTTGTCATTACGCATTGTAGACCGCATTCCAAAGAATTGATTTGTACGCGCAGCGTTTACGAGTATTTTAAAGTGTCATAAGTACGTTCATTTCAATGTACATTAGTGTCTATATTTCAGTCACTCAATTATTGATAAAAAAAAGTGTTTTCTCTGAGAAAACTGCATTATTTTTTCACAAAGCTCGGAAATGGAATTTGTAAGTGCGACATCCGCACGTGATCTCTTAAAGTATTTATGAGGGAGAGAAAAAGAACGGGAAAAGCGGGAGATAATCCTGTACAACAATATTACGCAAGTTTAATTATCACCGAAAAACCGTGCGCGCGCGGTTTTGTCACAATGAATTTTATGACGGGATAAATGTCGGAAGCGGTCGGCTAAAAATATTCACAGACCGCTTCTGTTCGGGGCACAAATGGGGCGAAAGTATACCAGCGGCGCGAGGAGAGAAGCGTTCGTTCATTGCGAGACGTTTATCGCTCCATGGGTTTAATACAAGAGGCTAACGTTAACGAATCGACAGGATTTACGAAACATATGTGGCTTCGCCGGGCCGATCGTAATTCTTCTCTCATGGCGAGACCGAGAGAGACGCGCGCGAGCGCGCAGTCTCGAAAGTACCTCGACCTTCCTCTTCTCGTACTCTTCGTGATAAATCGCGACCGTGTAAGACGATAAATCTCGCTATAGCTCCGGCTACTCCGTATTTGTCTCCAGCCTTTTAGTATATTAATAAGCGATAATATATTAACGCGCGTGATCTCGCGCGGAAAAAGAAACTCTCACGGAATATCGCGATTAATTTTTTCAGTCGTTTCATTTCGTTTACACCGTTATCGCGTTCACAAAGTGTTTCGTAAACATCGCGCGTTATTTAATGAACAAGGTTCGTGATAAATTCGAGCCACCTTAAAAATTTCTGCTTTTCGGAAAAATGATCGGGAATAAATTTCGTTCTGGGTTTTAATATATTAATTTTTTTGAATGAGAAAGTTCGATAATTTGAATAAAGTTACCGGACAAATAAAATTAATACTAAATAGGTTTTTATGATAAATTATATATTTTATTGAATTTCTTCTTTAATGATCGGTTTTTTTTACTTGTTTACGTGTGTAATCTATCATCATCGATCTCCGTATATGAATTCCAACCGACATTTGTTAATGACGACGCGAAGTAAAAAGGATCGAGAAATCGCCGCCGCCAACGCGGTACCCACTTTCCTCGTTACCCACTGCGCAAGGTCGTTTATTCAATCAATCCTCCGGAATAGCGTGCTACTAGATGCGCGTCGTCATTAATACATATCGTCTCGTTACTCGTTAAAAATATTCTTTGAAAGTAATGATTTTCATCTTGTGAAATTCCCAAGATTGTCGAATCCAATTTTATCTCGCCGCTAATTTTTATCGTCGACGTTTCAAAAGTCTTTTTCGACAGTCAGACCTAGAAAAAAGCGCGTTGTTTCAAGGCGTATTTTTGTCGCGAGAAATTGCCGCGTTTAATTGACGTTTTACCTACAAATCGCGCGAGGCAAAACTCATCGCGGACGAAGTTGGCTGCTTTTCGCTCGTATAAGCCCGCGAATGTGCATTTACGACGAAGTAATTACGAGATTCACCGTCACTCTCTCGCGGTTGTGTGTTGTTGTGACTGTTTCTTCACCGCAGACGATGTGAGCGATGACAAGGAGTCGCGGGCCCAGTGGGAGGTCTCGACAATGGCCATCCGCCTCCGAGTCGAGTGTGCGCCCGCTACCTGGAGATTCTCGGCTCGTGGCGAGGCTAGCGGTGGCTTGCAGACGCGACCGAAACTTGTTCGTTTATTTGAAAATTACGCAATGTAACAGCAAACAAAGTAATGTCACTTAACAAGACAGAATTTTCTTGCAAAAAGTCGCTTATTAAGCAAAATCTATAAAGCATTTTATTGCAAAAATAAATTTATTCATCTAAGAGAAAAAAATTTATTTTCCTTATATTATATTGTTGTTTGCGTGATATGTTCAATGACAAAATTAAATATGCTTAATAAGCACTCGGTTTCATATTTTGTTTTCAAACTCGTTTTATTAGGAAGAAAAAAAAAGAGAAAGAGAAAGAGTTCGTTTGGTTACGTGCGCACATATAAGGCCACTTACTTTGTCAATGGCAGAGCCAGCGGGCCACGTCGGATGCGAGTGGCCTCTCGAAAAATCACGTCTCTAGTTGAGTGTAAAATTGAAATAATTAGATGAAATTTCAGATTGTTCGCTTCGATATTGACTCGGGCTTTTCGTCGGGGCTCGAAATTCGACCGAACCGCGCGCCGTCCGGGCAGTTGAGCCTCTCTTCTCTCTGGAAGTGAGACAGACCTCTTTACCGATCTCGTAGGTGGTCCCCGACGTCGGACGCAACGATTTTAAATTAAAATTAAAGTCAAGCGTTCTTATGGCTCGTGTGCTCGACATCGCCGCCACCCGCGTAACAATGTTAATGGCCCTGCGTCGCCGAAATTGCACGAGTCTCCTCTGTAAGCGGCATTTGTTAGACATCCTGCGGAGTCGCAGGAGCGCGGACGCGGTACCACATTATGTCGCCGCCAGGTTTTCGTTCAACACTCATTTCAACATAGAATACGTTATCGCCCACGAAAAAAGAGCTCGTGTGGAAAGAGGCGGCGCGCGGAGTCTGTGTCTGAGAAACTCCGTCGCAGTTGATGATGATTCATGATTTTGTGAGCAAAATCTTGTAAAATAATACTTATTTAATTTTTAACAATCGAGTATAACTTGTAAAAATTAAATTTTATTCGCCACATTGCTTTTCTAATTTTGCTAAATATTTTCCTCGCACATTCTATTGTGTATATGAGAGAGAATACGATGTATATTGCAAAAAAACGTTTTCTCTCTCTCTCTGTCATAAAAATAAAACATAAAATTTAATTAAAGAATAGCAACGAAACGACTGTTTTCTTTATTTATTTTTTTCTCACCGAGTCGATAATTGAAGAAGGGAAAGGAAAGTTCGTGGATATTGCCGTTGGGACCCATCAACGAATTTGCGGAATTCGGTTCTGATAAAGGGCGATGGTATCACATTTCGGTCGAGGCGCGCGTTCCCGAATACACGTTTCTCACATTTTTGTTCGTATTTTCGTGCGGCCGTGTTTACAAGGCACCAATCTGCCGGGCTTTCCGAATGCGCGTCGCGCGAACTTCGTAACTCAACTCGATTTCCGAGGCGCGCCTCTTGCATAATTTCTCATAGAAGTTCTCCCAGAGGTTCTGCCGGTGTCGGAGCGTCGATTTTTGCTCATTGTTTCCCCCGACGCACATATGTCCCGCAAGAGGCGAGAGTGCTTTACGAGAGGGCGTGCGTCTTTTTTTTTCGCCGTAGTACGCAACGCGGCGCATAATTGGCTTCGTGTTTTTCGGAGTATTACGATGTTTGTATGCGCACCCCGTGCGGTCGCTATTTCATAATTAGCAAGAAAGTTTATTGTATGTTGTGTGCCGCGCGTGAAAAACGAGCAATGCCGCGTCATCATTATTTCATTAACTGCAATGCGCTTCGCGGAAACGTGAACGGGCTTTCGATTGCCTCGTATCTCGTTATTGTCGCGCGAACACGGTAATAATAATGCCGCTGTAAGTCGTAGTTCACAAAAACTCGAAAATATATTTGGAAAATAAACGAAATTAGAAGAGAAGAAAAAAAAACCAGTTGAATAAAAATTCCGCGAATGCCGAAAAACAACTGAAAATGTTATCGAAAATTAGTATTGTCAAACGTCACGGCTTTAGGAAGGAGGCAATTAAATGTATATAAAAGGGTGCATTTCTACCGTGGCTGGTTTATCCTTAAGTAATATCCTTCTCGGGTTTCAATGCAATTACGTTATTTCTGTCCATTATGATTTTGCAAGTCGTAAACACCATTGACACGAACATCGAAATCTTTGTTTTACCGCCTGCATCGAGATCATTCCTGCGATCTACTTGACTCACGCGTCAAAGGGAATATCTCTAATTGGCAATTAATTTAATAAGCTCGGGCAAATCGTCATTGACTTTGAGGTTGCCGAAACGACAACGAATTCATTCATGGTAATGCGGACAGAAAAATTATGAGCGTAACAATTTCTCGAGCACGTTTCAAGACTCGGTCGTTCGCTTGTTATCGCATCGGATATTCGCTCTAATGCGCAAATAAAGCTTAGCCCCGGATAATCGGAGAACACATAACATGAATCAAGTCTTAATCCGGCCGTTACTTCAAATTTAACTTATGCACACGTTACATGTGCCGCGCAGATCCAGAGTGAATTCCTACACACAATACACACAATATGATATAAATTCTACAACAAAAAATAAAAAAAAATTACATTATTGAAATGAAGTCTCAGCTCTTTCTTCGAAAGCTTCTTTTTTTCGACGATATTCCCATTTCGAAGCATCAATTGTCTTTTTTCTCTGTTATCGTAGAAAATTCATGAGTCAAAAAATTTCATAAGGAATGCTAAGTGATACGTAAGCAGGCGCATAATTAATTTCGCGAATGTCCGAACCCGACGTCACGGGTTTCACGCGCGCATAAGTCACGCATTTTACGGAACAAGTGCGGGGTCCTAATTTTCGTGCCACCTTTATCCCGCGCGTTCGGCGCTGTAAAAATTCCGGACTATATAAGCTAGAGCCCGGTCTGGAAGAAGCGCGCGCTCGCGCGCTCGATGAATTATCTCCTCGGTGGTCTACTGATTTTATTTTGATGAATTTCGAGAGAGAAAGAGGAGTGCCCGCGGCCATGGGGCATTAGTCACGGTGTAATTGGCGATAGGAGGGCGGCGTATATATACGCCGTTGATAAATCGATCAAGCGCGCACGCTTATAATCGCGTCCATTACAGCCCCGTGAACTTTTAACTGTCTTGCTTCATTTTATTCGCTGATCGCGCGTCGCTGTTCGAATTATTTGTTTTTTTTTTAATACGTTGACGGAAGACACGATATTAAAAAGTGTCGAGAAAATAATTCATATAAATTTCAAGGCGCGAATAAACCGAGAATGAAGACAATTTCGGCGAAACGCTCTTTGAAGATCGCAAAAGGAAGTTCTTACCTCCGGATGATTTGTAACGTGAAACTGAGAACTCCGCGAGAAAGAGAGAAAGAGAGAATGTCAGCGGTCGTTATGCCTCGGGTCCTGGCGTATATTTCTCGCAAAAACTGTGCCGCGATAAGGATCCAGATCCCGTTTCACTCGCTGCCGCGATTTCAGCGAATGCCCGAATGCTCTCTTCTCTTCTCAGAGAGCCGGCCGCTCGGGAGATGTCCGTAATCGCGCGTGCGACGCGATAAATTTCGCCGTGCTTAAATGACCGGCTCGATTTCCGAGAAGGGCGGAAGAGTGACATCCTGCGCGCGCAATATGACACGGTATCGCGACGCGTAATCCCCAAATACAGCAAAAAGTGTGTAAATAAAAAACGCAATATAAAATCGATAAAATAAAACGGAGAGGAACATATCAGCTTGTACACGTCGTCGTACACGCAGCCGTGAAATTCGTACACGTTGAAAGAGAGATGTCATCTCTCGCGAGCCGAAGCGTAATTTACTGTTATGGCGCGACGCGGGTGTGAGATGCGCGCGCGAATTTAATTAGCATATAATTATCAAATGTCGAAGGGATACAGGCGTCCCACGTGAAGGCACTTCCATACAACAGAAATATACGATTCCCGGAGGCAATAATCTGTCGTGTATATCACGCCTTATGACTATCGCGGATTATTCGATCCGTATAACGTGGATATAATACCGAGGTACGATAATGCGCGCGCGTTACTGTCTCGCGGCCCATAATCGCGCGAGAATATTTTCGAAATTACGCGACAAATCGTCTCCTAAAAGAGCGTTTTGTTCATCTTTTTAATTTACTGCGCACACCGACGATAAAAAATATCTTTATTTGCGTCTAGTTGTTGAATAAAATCAAAACTATTTTTTAATATTTTTATACTAACTTTATTCGTCATCTCTCTTTTAGATTCACATTGTAGAATGTCAAGAGAGTCTGATTGTGTTGGGGAAAACAAATTGATATTGCTAATCCAGCTTATGTTTCCCCTTTCCGTTTACTTACGTGCCACTCCAGGCATCTCTTCTCGCTGCACAGTGTAATTCACGCTGTCGCAACATTATATGCAAATTTGCATTAATTTCGCGCCAGGGAGGAGGACCCTCTCGGTCGGGAGGACACGTCGAAGTGGCGCCACGGCATTCCGCGGTCGTCAATTTCGTACGACCGCCTGGCGTTCGTCCCACGCGTTTCCACGGTTTTCAGTTTGCTCGTTGTGTGTGGCGGTTCCTCTCTCTCTCACCGCGTTCTTCTTTTTCCCGAAACCTCTCTCGCGTCTACCGTGAAAGAGAGAGTCCCCCTTTTCTCCGGTCTCTCGTCTCGACTCTTTTGACTTCGGTCGTCGCTGCTTACCTTATCCGAGGTTCTTCAATTCGCACGCGTGGGCGCGCGCTCCGTTCTGTCTTCTCTCTTCGTCTCGTTAAATTTACGCGCATCTCTTTCTTCTTTTCTTATTTTTTTTTCTTTCTCATTCGACTTCTCTCTCACGCGCGCGCCAAAAAGCACGCGTGCCTTTAAAGACGCCACATAATCGCCGTGGCCCTTTGGAAGCTAATGCATTCGATCGCTGATTTATGCACTATCCGCGTCGAATATATTGGGACTCTCTCCGTGTATGAAATTAATTTCGTACATGCCCCGCGCTGGCCTCGCGATCGTGTAACTATCAATAATGAAAGGTGGAGACCCCCTCGTACTCGTCCGTCTCTCCGCCCGGACCTCTTCCGAGATCTCTCTCACCTTTCCTCGGCGATCGCCGATTACTTTATATCTCCCTCACTCCTCATTGTGTCCGCGTTCCTCTCTCCTTGGCATTTTTTCCCATCGCTTAATCGGCTAATACGCGGTTATCCATCTTATATCCCCGCGTATTCGATACTTATTAAGTTTGTAGGCAGAGAAAAGAAATGAATAGACCGGGCGAATTGTACGCGCGATTGGCGTAATTATACGCACACACGGGAGACAATTAAATGCGAAAACACGGCTCGTATAACTCATCGTAACGTTTCAATAGCAACTGACAGAGGAACGTGATTAAACATGCGCAACGCGCATTAATTCGCAGAATTCGTCAATGGGGTTTGAGAAATACGGTTTCTGGTGTTAGAAAAAAATTTTACTACTTTCATCGCGTAGGTGTGAACTTCCGCGATTTAATGTCGCTCTCGAAGACACAATTGAGAGAATAGAATTCTTGAATAGAACTCAATCAAGGAACCGCGCCGCTAATTGACACGTATCGCGACTAATCGCTATGTCTTACGCCAGTCTAGTTATCATCGTGACACCCGCGGGCGTACGTCCGCGCGCTAAATTAACGGGCGTACCGTTAATTAAATTTTTAAGTAACTCGTCGCTCTCTCTCTCGCGTCGCGTAATCTCAGAGAATCTTCCGCGTCCCTCTCTCGCGGCGGACATAATAAAACGCATTCACGTCAGGTACGAAGAGAAAGGCGCTGCGCGGAAGCGTCCAAGTTGCACAGAAAGAGAGAAAGAGAGAAGGCCTCCCCGATACACATGTCGCGTTATTAATACCGTGATCCTCAATCTCGTCCTTCCTTCTCGCTCCCTCGATTCGCTCCGTCTTTTTTCTTTTACGCCTGCGGAATCTCGTCCCGAAGAAGTGTATAATCTTGTGCGCGCGAAGTTCGGGGGACACGACGCCACCCGGCAATCTGCATACGCTTACGCTCGCACACCCCGACGAACAAGTAGCGGAGTTTCGCAAGAAAAAAAAAAAGAAAGAGCGCGCGCACACCGGTCTCACGTATAACCGAGGATGAGCATTTGCGTTCAGCGCGCGAGCTGTCGTCGCGGATACGCCTAGGAATTTTCTTCACATCTCTCTGAATATGTATCGTTCTATTTATATTCAGAGCGAGATTAGATTTTAGACGCGTTACATCGGCTCTTACGCGTCGTGGGAAATTATTAATTTAAGAGAAACGAGACATCTTTGTTGTTTTCTGACTTTGCTTTCTCGGTGAGAAATCTTTTCAACCATTAATCATCATCATCTGATTTAAAGAACGAGAATATACAAATATAATATATATTGCACGTACATTGCAGTCTGAGGGTCGAATGCAAAATATTCAAAATACCGTCGAATTTGTCGCGCGAGAAAAAAAACATCGAGCGAAATGTTAAAAACTCTCGTATTTTTTGACGAACGCGCACAAATCGTCTCTCAAATAATCGTGATTCGAAAATACGATTGTACATAAAAGTTACATTAAAATTTACGACTTTGCATTTTCTCGGTTTAAAGTATATCCTCGGGAATATTGTGAATGTGGCACACAACACAGCTTTTCTTGTTTACGTGTATCCGGATATTTTCATTCGGCGCGTTCTCTACGCAAGCACGTAAGTAGACTTTATGAGATTCAACAAAGGTGTAAACGACGACGAGAGAGAGAGAGAGAGGCGCTTCCCGCGCGCGATAAGTTCGAGCCCGCACAATGTGGCCCTTCGCGAGGATCTTTTTGTTCTCTTCCACGGTGTAGATTACGAGGTGCGCGCTTCTTTCTCTCTTAACATCGATCGCGCCGTAACTAATGGCCAGTGTCTGGTGTCCCGCGATTCGATCTCGTCCGACGGATTCGCGCGATCGTCGAGAAATGACCGTCCGATCGTGCCGCGATCTAACTTCGCGAGGTCGCGCACGCTTCTATCTCACGAGTATCGAGTACCGATCGCTTATTCGCGCTCTTGTATTACACGGGAGAATCCGAAGGAGAATCTCTTGCGCGGCGTGCGCACTGTGAATCACCCCGTGAGAGTTTTAAAGCCGCGTCGCTGAAAAAAAAAAACACTAGGCGACGAAAGAAAAAATATCGTTCGCATGAAATTGTCAATTCGGCTCGCTTAAATAGCGCATCGTTCGGGAGCAAAGGTTCAGTGCATTTTGAATGGGAAATACATAGATCATGAGGGACTTTAAAATCTTGAAGGAGTAAAAAGCTAAAAGCAGTGTATTACAATAAATATGTGAAAATTTTAATTACACACAAGTTTTACGAATCACTTTCTGATTTACCAAAGATAGAAATAACGTCGTTTTTTATTAAATATGACGTGAGAGCAACCGACGACACAGATAGTGAATTATTTCTGATACTCGTGTGCACATCGAGTTTCTGACCGAGGGATTATTTCTCCCGACAAAGCGAGACGTGTAGAGGATGTTTTTCTCATGAGCTCACGACGAGACGCGCACTCACGGAGACTCGTTTGGCTCGCGTTTGGTAGACCGTACCCTCCACCTTCCATATATGTAATGACCGAGGTCCGCGAGAAAAAGAAAGAGAGAAAGAAAGAGAAAGAGATAAAGGAGGAAAATGAGAGACGGTCAGATGAAAACGAAGGTGGGAGATGAGAGGCGGTGGGAAGAGAGAGAAAAGAGAGAAAGAGGGAGGCGGGCGAGAGAAGGAGAGGAGGAAGAAACGACGCGCACGAGAACGGGGTCCGGGAGTGCGGGGCCCCACCTAGACGCGTGGGACCGACACCCACGAATCCCCCCGGCATCAACGTACCGACTCTCATCGCGTACATACGCCGGCACTTACATACGTACAGTCGGCTTTTACGACGGGAGAGACAGCCTGTCGGAGTAATAAGAGGGGTCCTGGCCACGCGCTCTCCGGTCCCGACCAACCACTCGCGTTCCAAGGGTTCGATTTCTCCCGTCTTTTCGCGAGATCGCTCCGATCTGTTGCTCCTTCCTCTCTCTCTGATCTCGCCGATGGGCGATAACGATCTAAAGCCCGATCGTGCGATCGAAGATCGATTGCTTTTCGCGAGATAGAGTAAAGAGGTTAGTAAAAAAAAAACGAGGGTTTACGATGCAGCAGCGCGAGAAAAGAAATCCGTAAAATTTATTAAAAAATATTAAAATTTTCGTATACATAGCTTTTATTAATTTTGTATTTATTGTATAAAAAATTCTCATTACTCGCACGCGTCGTTACAATGATGAGTATTTTTAATAAACGGAGACAGATCTTTTTTTCGTGACACACATTTTATCGCGTAATATCTATCGACATGTCGACCGAGACTCTTGTTTTGAAACAAGAGTCTGAGAGCGTCGTTTATTATAACTTTCGCATAAAATATCTATTTTATTCAGAAAAGAGTTAAAGCTTAAAGAGTTAAATAAATCCTAACTGTAGTGCGCATGTTACAGTAATACGACATATATTGGACACCGAGAAGAACTAATTGTTCTCCGAGCGCGCGTAGTAGTCCATCCACGGTGAGATTATTCTTGATTCGTGAACGATTTATTATTCCAAATCGAAAGCCGATCTCCGGCCCGTTCTACATGTGTTGCCTGTTGGCCTCAACGAGCTCTCTGATAGGGAAGACAGATCGCCTGGCTGGAATTGGACGTGGATCCGCAGGAAGCGAGTAGGAGGTAAGCGATGTTGCGCTCCACGTCGGGAACGTAATAAGTGCGCAAAGTGACGTCTCCTCCGCGAAAGGTGCAATGAGTAATTGCGCTTGAAAGACGCGTCATTTAATTTTGGAAATAGCTCATTATGCACGCGACCCCACGTAGGCGTGATGCATGCCCGCGAAGGGGTATATCGGTTGTTTACGATATTTCGTTTGAGCACGTGTCAAAATTTTACGTGTGTGAGATTCTACAAGAAATTAAGTTTCAAACAAAAGAAGTGCATTACATATAATGGGAAATATATTACGAAGTCTGTAGACTCGAGTTTACCACACTTTAATTTGTAAACTATTTAAAATCTCATTTAGCCAAAACAATAGTAGAACGTAACAACGTATAAAAAAGGAGACCCTATAAAGATTCAATTTAATTAACTTTTATCCACGTCGTTAAATCCCAATAAGTTATTAAAAGTTTTTCTTACGCAAAAGATACTGCAAAAACAGCGCGACAACAATAAGAATAATTACACGGTTTCGATTTAGATAACCGTGAGGTTTCGATCGTGTCTCGAAGCTTCTTCATTAGCATAACTCGCCCTTAAGAAATGTCTTCATAATGATGCCACGTCGATGTGGACACAATATTGTGTTGTCCGTCACAAACCGCAATTATCCCTCTCGATGAACGTATCGATAAAAACGCAACATTAATCACCCGCCCGTTTTACGTACACGCAACCGCGCTCATTCCTCGTACGGGATTTGTGTTCCTAAACGCGTCAAAGCGATTGATCTTAATCCTATTCTTCTGCCGGTTCGGATTTAATCGGGTGTCTCCGAGAAGGTGAGGATTGTCTCATAATCATCCGAACAACTAAATCCTTGTTGGACTAAGTTGTACCGTCTTTAATTTAAAAAAAAGAAAAACGATTATACGAGGTCCTACAGTAAACGAAATACGAATTCAAATAAACTTGTTAGGTTTGATTAATTAGATAATTACTTTTTTTAAGATAAAGTCACACGAAGAAAACATGTAACACAGTTTTTACCGATTTTCCGGTTTTGATCTGAAGAAAGTGCACCACAACGTTTTATTTTTTTTAATTATTTCTTCTTTCTAAATTCGAATCACGAAATGACATTGTTTTAAAATTCTACGACGTGACTACAAAGAGATTAGGATTGTCGCGATACAAAGAGTGAAAGTGAGGGCTTGGCACCAGGGCGAAAACATTTCGTAAGCGTGCGTGAGAGTGTAAGCCGGAAGCTCGGATAGAAAACGTACCGAATGAACGTTTTCATAGCAAGAAAGTAAGCAAGAAAGTCCCCTGTCGTCGAACACCGATCGTAAATCATAATTAAATGTCAAGGAAGTGTCTCGGTCTGAGCCTATAACTCGTCCGGGTAACTCCGAAAAGCAGTCGACCTGTTTGCCACACCCCCGCAGTCGTGTTTATACTTCATTACTATTCTAAGGTCGCCTCTAAATCACAACCTCGGTCTTTTGAACGCCTCGCTTTCTCGATTCGCGACTTGCACCGCGATCAAATATTTTGATTTTATTCTCTGCGGATCGTGCGCGCACACACCCATTACTTGGACACGACGTAACGTTAGTTGAAAAGAAAATATCGCGACTGTGTTAACGTCAAAATGAATAATTTTAGAAAATACATCAATTAAACGAAAAAATAAAATTATGTTTGCGTTCTGAAATTTTTAAACATTGTATTTAAATAACAATTATTTTTCTTTCTCTTTTCTTTCTGACTTGTGTTGCTAAAAGGTTTTAACGATCAGCTGGGAATCGATGATAGAGTTAAAAAAAAAAAAAAAACAACATAATTTCTCGGAAAAAAAATCTTAATAACTCGACTTATCTCTCGAACAATCAAATTGCCAGAAATACATTCCGCATTAAATGCGCAACCGGCGTTTCTCAAGGCCGGTCGCGCCCGGAGACCCGAACACAATCGTGTGGTCCAGCCGACGAGGGGTCCTGATTCACGTCAGTAGATCTCGCGGCCAGATTATTCATGCAGTTCAAACCCGAGAAGAAGCATCTCGATACCACGTTAATAAATCTGCCTAATACAAGGGGCGCGGCCATTGCGGACCGTGTGCGAGTAAGGCTTCTTTCACACTGTTGCGCACGCCAGAACACGCGTTTTATCACGCCGGCTCGCATAAATCTCAACCCCGTATTGTCAAGAAAAATCACTCCCTCAAGTCAGCTTTGCCTCTACGTGACGGGGAATTAATTCTTTCCCGGTAGTCTCACTAAATACGAACCTTATCTACTTAAATCCTCTCTCTCTCTCTCTCCCTTTCTTGCCATTCATGTTTTATGAGATTATCAATGCAATGGATACTATTGTGTGCGGACTTTTGAAGTGTCAGTTTCGCTAATGCGGCCTTTGATATATTCCTGACACATTCCCTGGATGTATTCCGTACAAATCAACTTGGTTTGATGATTCAATTGTTGTATTGATTATCAAACACACCCTCACACAGCTGACATTTGTAGGCGACGACCGTCTATCTCTCGAATGTAGGCCACGTGTATTTCCTCACGAAATAGCTGATTTATTCCGTGAGGAAGAGGAAAAAAAAGAAGAATTCTCTTCTCACACAAAGTCCTCTCACACGAAATCGTCCCACATTAGCGGACACGATTAATCGCTCGATTTCGAAATAAATTAGGACCAATTAACGAATATTTCGATTCGCTGTCACGAAAATTCCGCGAAATCTTCTTCCACGCCACCATCGATTACCTCCCTTTCTCCGTCATCTCCTTTTCTGGCGTCGTAAAGCTGTCGGCTGGACAAGATCTCCGCGCCGCGCATCTCGTTGCCGAAGATGCGCCTCGCGGTGCATCGGCTCGAATTTCCGGTTCTCCATTGTGCACGTTCTCGCACTCGCCTTTGTCTTTGTCCCGTTTCTTCTCCTTCTTTTCTCCTCTCTATTTCTCTCTTTCTTTCTTTCTCTCCTCGTGCCTTCACTCTCGAACGGAGGATTCTAAAGACTAGATTGTAAGCGAGACGTTCTCTCTTTCTCTCTCTCTCTCTCTCTCTCTCTTGTATCAAGTTGTTTCTCCGAGCGTAGGTGTTTATCGCCGCGCGTTCGTTTGCTTTGATCCTAGGACAGCGTTTTCCAAAGTGCACCTCCGGCCGTCCTTCTCTCGAATCCTTTCCTCGAGATGTTGTTGCGTCTTCTCTCTTCGCGTTCCGAAAATGTCGTTGAATTTCAAACGCGATGATTTTTCACGGCACGTAAAACACGTAAGTGCGGACGGACGCACGGACCCGAGTACTTATTTTTTCAATCGGAAATTGATTTACGCCCAGAGAAAGAGAGAGAGAGAGAGAGAGAGAGAGAGAGAGAGAGAGAGAGAGAGAGAGAGAGAGAGAGAGAGATGTTTCTCTGTAAGTTACATCTCTCGTCGAAATATTTTACAACGGTTTCTCTTTCTGTGTAAAATCGCGCGACTCTTATTTTCCGAGCTTCTTCTCTTTTGATCTCGCGCAGCGTAATCCTTTCTTCGATATTGCATACATAGAGTAATGTTTTCTATTACGCTCGTGTACGTACCTCATATACGCAAACTTTATAATATTCTACAAATTGAGAGAATCTCTCAGTGCTTCGTTTTATTTCGTGAGATTTCACGAAATCAAAGGAAGATAAGCTCTCGTACAAAAGAGAATAGTAATCGGCGTATTACGTTATTCCGATATTGTATTTCGTATTTTTCTCGGGACGTCGCTCGACAATAATTTGGCATGCTCTTTCTCTGCGACTTTTTCGAGAGAGCAGACAAAATCGTAAGAGAAAGATACACTTTCGGCGGAATAATGTAATTCGCCGCAGCGCGAGAGAACCAGTCGAGCCGAAAGCAATCGATTTTGTTCGACAACGATACGCGGCCGATTCTCTCGGGTTTACTCGCCTATTTGTTACTCCATCGATTTATCCTGATTGTTTTCACTTGCCGACTATGTAGTCGCGTCTTTGACGCTTTCCAGCTGCGGAGTAGCTTTAGGCTACCGTGTTTCTCGGTCTTCTTTTTTCAGTTGTATACCCACTCACGATTTATCGACGAGAGATCCTTGAGGGATCTCTCGTTCGATCTTTTTTAAAAACGATCGCCTCGTTTTCGCGAGGTGTCCTAGGGCGTGACGTATTTCTAAAAATCAATTTTGCAGTCGCTTCCGGGCATTACGATGCGGTTTATGCGCGTATTCGACTCATTCCGCATCGAACGAGACGAAGTCGCGCCCCGATATACCATGCGCTACGGCCTCCGATTTTCGTCCTGTTAGCAGAAAACAGCCTGTAATCTGGCCGCTCAAAGATGGGTGGGTTTCTCGCGCGATGGCCAATAAATATCGCGCCCGCTCTTCTTATTAGCGCGATCCACCACATGTTCCCTCCTGCCCCGGAGAAGGGTTCTGCTTCTTCGTCCCGAGATTACCACGTTGCCGCGTCTCAACGCCGCGAGAGTGGTGTACCGCGGAAAGTACCACGGGAGATATTTCGCGACATGCGGCGAGAAATCTCGCAAACAAGATGTAAGTTGCGGTAATTATCGCGAAATTATTTTTTGAGTCAATTATATCTCGCGGACACGTACCGTGGCAATACGTGAACCCCGGTGTAATTACACAACGCTGTGCACACTTAAATACTCTCTCAAAGATCGTATTTAACATTGACGATATTTTTTCTTTTGGAAAGTCGCGCGCGTCTCGTTTTACCGCCATATTTAGCGAAATACCGTTCGGAGTAAAAAAGAAAAAAAAAAGAAAATCTCGACTTCTCGAATGCAAAGAAATATCATTTTCCCCTCTGTAATAACACGCGCGCATTCTAGAGTTAATTATCGGTCTTTATTTCTTCGATCTCTGCGTTTTTCAGCGACCTTGAATATTTACATACCGTCAGACGTGTGTGAATCTTCTCGTTTTTTATTTTTACATTTTCTCGTCCTTTAATCATGTGTGTCTAAAGTTCTTTTGATAAAGAATGTAAATTTTACATTCTGTAATACTGATGCGTATTACTCGTGCGCGCGCGCGCGCACAGATCCGTGTATCTATCTATCTATCTATTTGCAATTAACGCAATTACCGATGTTCGAAGCTCGAGCAAAGTCTTACACGCGTTGTTTATCGCTTTATATTACGCGCCACGCCGGCGGGAAGATAAGCGTGACTTTGTTAGCGCGCCGAAGCGAGTAAAGTGGCGGTGCTCGTGCGACGAATACCGAACAACTCGGAACAGCGTGACGCCGTTGCAAAGAGGATATCTGGACCGCCGAGAGTATAGGTGAGACCGCGAGGGAGAAGAGAGGGAGGAAGAAAGCGAATAAATAGAGAGGGGCACGACGTCGTTCGCAATATGATTAATGTGGCCGATCGAGAGAGGAACAGAAACCAGTCGGTCCGGAACGAAAGCCGCCTTCGGGTTAACTCTTCAAGGATCGGTGGCTCTCCACCGCTTCCCCATGGGAGGAGACGGCGGAATCCATCGATCGGGCGCCATCCCGAGTCAGCTTCTCGATTCCGGCCGAGAGAAGCGTATCCTGCGCGTATCTCGATACATATCTCACGGCACTAATAAGCGTTTTCAATAGAGACGCGCCGTCAAGCGTGAAAAGCATAAAAGTCCGGATAGAGGAACTTTCATTCCAACAAGGTCGCATCTTGTGGTTTTGAGAAAAAAAGTAATCATCGCCAAAAAATAATTATTTCTGTCGTGATTTTTTTTATTCAAGAATTGAAATATTTCGTGCTTCAATCGTTGAAAATATTTTTCTCAGTAAAACAATAAACTTTTCTATCATTTTAATACTTTTACGTATTTAACAGGTGTCTACTTTTTCATTAAGTTTTTTTAAAAATCAATTCGATCGCATACTTAATTTGAATAAAATATCAAAGTATGTTTTCCTCTTCCCCCTCCGAAAAGCGGTTTCACCTCTTTGTCTTCTAAACGATCCGCTCAATTTTGTCCCGTTTCTCACCTCTCGCAGTCCGGCTGCGCGTGAACCGGTTTCCTTTTCGTATCAATTTCATCGAAGAGTCAACTTCTTCGGGGCTTCCATATCTCACGTATTCGACACGTTTGCCTTGCCCCGGCCCGCCTTAATTTTTTTTTTCTCACAGCGTTTCCATCTCTCATTCTCTCTCTTCTCTTCGACGCGGAGTCGGCCGGAGTTCTCTCTTTCTCTCAAGGCTCTCGATCGTTTGTTCGCGTCATTAGAGGTTCGCGTGCGGCAATTTGCCACGCCCAGATACAAGAATTCGCACCTCCGACCGCGGTGCGAAACCAAAAACAAGAAGAACGCGCGCGAGGGGTCTCGGTTTTTCTTATCAACAACTCGCAGAGAGCACGTACGTGCGCGCCGCTCCGAGTCTTCTTTTTCTTCTTCTTCTTCTTCTTCAACAGACTCGCGGCGAATTAGTTTTAACTCGTGTCGCGCTGACGTAGTTATCGCGAGCGAATGAATTTGCGGAATTCGAAACGCATACACGTCCGTTGTCGCGCGACGCGGGTTCAATATATCGAACAAACTTCTTTTCTTCCCGCAATTTGATCGAACGACAAAAATACGCGTTTTTCTCCTCTCCCCGTTCCCGGTCAGTAGTTGTCCGCGGTAATTAAACTTAATGCAAAGCGACAAGCGTGGCGAATCTCGCCGATTTCACGCGAGTGTTCCGCGTTTCGCGGCGTGGCATCGAGACGTCGCGCGTCGTTGTTATCAATCAGCGGTGTTGTTTATCGACGGGAATAAAATGTCAAAAGGCTTAATTCGAGAATGCCGGCATTTCAGCACGCGAGAGAGAGATTCCACGAAGAGAGATGATGAGAGAACTCCGCTCTCACACACTCGCGCGCGAAACGCTCCGCACTCAACGCACCTGTCACTCCGCATTAACGTTCGATCGCCTGTGTACATACACGCCTGTATTATGCGCGCTCTTTCGGGCGCTCTCGCGGGTTCTCGATTCCTCGATTCGACCGCGACCGGACAGGCGGTTAATTCGCCGCGAATGAGCCGATAGAGATGTTTGACGGGTCCGCATAATAAATCAGCACCGGGCTCGCGGTGATAACGGGGTGTTCTCGTCCCCCCGCTTCGCGTTGTACATATACGCACACACATCTTGTCGTTCTGTAAAACACTCGTTCGACTGCGAACGAAACGAGTTTCAATCGACACGACGCGAAAAAATAGGAGTTCCCTGTTTTTTTTTTGTTTTTGTTTTTTTTTTTGTTTTTTTGCAACGAGAGAGAGACGAGCGAGGCCGTCAAAGCCAGAAATAGTCATTGCGTGTACTTAATTAATTCACGAGCATTATCTGTCCCGTGACTGTGTATCGTTGATAAACAATCTGCGTCTCGAACGCCGCTGCCTTATTATCCGAACGATTGAATGTTTAATGTCGCGGGGTTGTAATAACTTCTCGATGCGAATTGAAAGATTAGGAATAATCGATCTGCTTGATGATTCGAGACGCGAAGGAAAGGAATGCAATTTGCAAGACAGCCCGCTGCTCGTACAATTACGTTTGTCTCTTTCTCTCTTTCTCTCTCGTATTTTGCGCACACATCTCCGCACGCAGATTTCATAGAGCGACTCGATGCTCAAGTCTCCCTTCAGTTTGATAAGAAGATGAATACGGTTGTTTGCGGAAATTTTACGGAAATTTTCACGATAGTGATATGTAATAACTGATTACGAGAAAAGATCAGAAAAAACCCGACGCGAAAAAGTCGTAAAAATCGCCGATAATATGCAAAAGAGGAAAAGAGATATGCAACGCGAGGCGCTCCTGGAATACCAATAAGCGAATATTTGTCGAGGACAAATTTGACGAGATCCCGAATTTCGCGAGGGTGTGTGTTCCGCCTCCGTTTCTTCGAACGTGCGAGGGTTGTATCGGGCAAATATTTGCACGCGGCGACGCGCACCATGAAGCAAGCGCGTCCCGAGTATCGCGAAACCGATAAGCGGCGGTGAAAGAAACTAAAGGAACACGAGTTGCGTCTTTCTCTCTCTCTCTCTCTCTCTCTCTCTCTCTCTTTCTCTCTCGTTTGCGCACACACGAGAGCTGACGAATTGTCCCAGCGAAGAGGATTCTCGTCAGACGGAAATTTAAATATACGTCGCGCAAAAGTCCGCGAGTCGACAAATTAACTCTTTTTTGCTCCGAGAAACGCGCATTCCCAAATTCTTGTATAAATTATACGGAATTATTGTATAAATTATTGTATAAATATACGTATCTTTTTTTATGTTAATTTTTTTGTACGATTCTCGGATGCGAAGTGGCGACACTAGAATTAAATATGAAAAATTGCTCAGCTTTCAATTATGTTTATTTATATCTTCTAAAATAATAAAAACAAAACGCAAAAAATTATAAAAATTACTCGTTTCTTCGAGCACACACGGAATCAACTCTTCAAGAGGTTCACACAGATTTCTTTTTTCTCTCGAGATAAAAAGAAGTCTCGGTACTAAGAATTCGGTAAAATAACATCACACGGCTTTCGACAGTCGTATGCAAAGTTTCTCCGGCGCTCTGCTTGTATTTCTCATTTGCGAATCCCGCCACCCACACTCGGCGTAATTCTCTGTGAATTCGTTATCCCCACCTCGATGAAAATTTCCGCAAACAACCGCTAATACATGTTAATCGTTACTAAATATCACTTCTCTAAATACGTACTTCTCTACTATACGTCGTATAGTTGTCGAAAACTGTGAACAAAGCGTGTTTCTCTCTTACATTTATCTATTATGTGTTCTCTCTTGTGATAAATGTTCTAACGAGGAAAAAAAAGAACGCTTGACGATCCTGCGCAGAGAGACAGTCTCTTTTACAGAAAAAGAAAACGAATTCGTTTGAAATCGCAAAAGATTATTTTCTGCAAACGTGACGCTTGCAAACTTTTTCGCGTCAGCTCTTTATTTATTATCCAGTTTTTGCGTTCTCGCATCTCATGGAATATAAATACGCGCACTTGTTGCTTGCGGAAGCGGCTCGCAAGTATCGCGTTCCGGTTTTATGTTGAAATCGTGACCGAGAGCGCGGGTAATCGCACATAATTGCGTATCGCCGAATCAATTTCGCGAACACTCTCGGGAAACCACCTGCGGCGAAATCTCTCTATAAAGTCGCGTTCTGCCCGCAAAGTGGGAAAGAGCCGCGATCGAGGAGAGGAGAGGATGGTCCTGATGCACGCCTTCTCGCCGCGCCTTCGCGTTCTTGCTTTCCTTTTTCTAGGCGAACCCTTCACGTCCGCGTTCCTCTCGCTCATTCCGGGAGCTATTCCGGGAGAAGAGACCGTCGTTCTGCCGAGCGTGACAAATGCTCGCGATTAAAGCACTACGGCGTAGAAACCGCGCGGATGTTGTCACTCGATATTCTAAACCTCGACGCGGATCCATTTCATCGCTTTAGGGTGTCGTGGTCCCAGTATCGACTGGATAATATCGATATAATCGTGATGTACTAACGTTCCGTTACCAATAATGGGGCATATTCGATCGGCTTGTTTACGAGCGAGAACATTCTTCCCAAATAGAACAAAAAAGGAAAGACACGTTGTACACGGGGTGTTCTAACGTTTGTTTCCGTTCGATATAAATATATGTTTTAAGAATTCAGCTTCAGTGTAATATAAAAAGAAATTTGTGATTTCCTGCGACTTTACATATAAAAGTCATCCGAATAACCGCTGTTGTTTAAGTTTCGTAGGTCCGCGGTAGGTCTACGACAACCTCTTTCGGCCATTACCGTTATATTGTAGATACTATTCTGAATACCCGCGTTCGGTCCGTGCCGTATAGTCGTAAATTTTTGAGCACGGGCGGCCGTGGGGCGCGCTAGATGACTCATTTACGGTCATCAGAAATGCGCGGTTTATGCGCAACCATATCTCTCTCTCTGTTTCCTTCCGCGTGTGTGTATGTGTGTGCGTACACCACAAATTTATTTAACCATAAAACTTTAACCGGGCGGTGATAATATCGTGTTTTTTCTCTTCCTCCGCGTGTCGCGGCGCTAATCGTTCCCAGACTTCGTTCGTTCACGAGTTTGTTTTAACAACTGCGACAACTGCGAAATTGTTATCCGCGATCGTTATCCGCGCTGTCGCGTATACATCATTGATGACACAACAGTCATTAAGTGTGCGGAAGTTGGTATCGCATATCGATATATATCGATATGCGATATATATCGATTTGCGATATATACCGATTTGCGATATATATATCGATATGCGATATTATGATGTTTGCATAGACAAATCTTATTCCTGCTCAAAACTCGTGAGCAGCGAAGACGATACTCGCGTATTTACAACTCGAGCGGATTTCTCCTCGGAGCACCCAGTAGATAGATGAGCACAACGCTCGACTATGTGCCGTCACGGAGGAAGCCTCGAAGACGAGGCGAGGAGTCTTTCTCTCTCTCTAAGAAAAGATACGAAGAAACTCGTTTGGTCGCGTGGCGCACGCCTACGCGTTGTGCGTGTGTACGCCACTTTATGCCGCCTCTTTGTCACGAATAGTCGTCCTCGCGATCCTCTCGCGATTTTTGCCTTCTTCTCGAAACACAAGAAGTTTTGCAAGCAACCCATTTCGTTGCACAAAAAGATAAATTATATTCTAAATAATGTTTCTAAAAAATTTGATGTGTTACACGTGAAATTTAATTCAAAAAATTTGTAATTTCGTACAAAAGTTTGAAAATCTGTCACAAGCACACTCGGTCGAAATATATAAATTGACCGAGCTATCAGTTGCTCCTCACTTGCTCGTTTTATCTCGCGCTCTGACGATGCCGAGGGATCTCATTATTCTCTTTGCTCTCCGATGAACATATTGATAGATTGACGCGTGCATTTCGCGGACGTCTGCGTTTCATTCACCGAGGCGTGACAATGTGGTGGGCGGCGGTTTCTCGCGATGTGTACCACGTGCGCGCAGCGTGAACATCTTCATCTGACACGATACTTCGTATAGTTTAAATCGTAATGTAACAACAATCGCATCGTTATAAAAACGCGACTTGATATCTTGCAAAAAAATTACTTGTAAAATAATGTTTATAATAAAATAATACACGCACACAGTAATAATTACACGTAGTTAATATTTAGAATTAACTCCATCTATTTAGATTAATAAAAAATATTAGTTTTTATACATATTTGCATATAACTCCATAAAAAGAAAAAATTGTAGGACACGCGACTGTTACTGAAATTGTTTACGCTGTGTCCGAGCACGGCAATTGCATTTGAACGGCGATGAAATTCATTGCGCCGTCGCTGCAGTATACCGCAATAACAGCATGCAATTATTTCCGCCTCGTTCGACACTCGCGGACAACGTACTGCCGTTGTATCTCCGGCAAAATGCCGTGGCATTTACCACCGGAATTCATCGTTTCTCGATGCGAGATCAAACGAGCGAAAAACTCGAAATCGTTTTTATTGACGCAAGATAGAAGACAGGCAAACTGCCTGGGGTTGTCAACTCTCGTTTCCCGAATTTTGATGGAATCGATACAAGCGCGAAAACAAAAACGTATGCATATGAATATAACCAGACATTGTATTTAAAAAATAATTAGAAAATAACGTAAAAATATCTCCTCTCTCAATTTTTGTACACAAGTGTTTTTTTAAAAGAACTTTCTTGAAGATAAAATTAATGTAACAAAAAAACACGCGCAAAATAGAAATTGTAACGTTGTTTATCTAAAAACTTACAAGACCACAATTATGATAAATTTCAATAATTTTGTTTATACAAATTATCATTTCTCCATATCACTTCTCGACGTTTGACACAATTTCCGAATCAAGCGAGCAGAAACGCAACAGAAGTTGGCAACCATAGGTGTCTACCCTATCTAACAACTACAGTTTCATAATCCTCGTGCTCCATATAGAAAAGCTACAGAGACGAAACGCCGCAACGGTAATAAAATCGGACGATATGCAACGGCGTACGAGTTTACCGGGCGTGCGATCATTTTCGCGGTGCTGATATATACCGGTACGCTTTACTACCGTGGTAGCGATATTATAGCTTATAAATTCCTGCGTGCCCGTCACTGTGCTCCCCGGGATATAAATGGGACACTTAAGCGAGATGTCGTTCGCACGTAATGACGCCCTCAAAGAGCTTACCTACCGGAACACAGTTTCACGGACGTGTCATTTAAGGGCTGGCGCCGATTTTCCCACAGCCGTCCGAATCGAATATCGTCATACATACATTTCTTCCGTACGAAAGAGAAAGTTTAACCCTTTAATCTCCGTCGTTCTCTCGTCAATAAGTTCTCGCGAGGACGGACGTCTGTCTCTCTTTTTTTTCGACGATTTTTATGGGAAAATATAAATCACACCGGGTCATAAAATAAATTTAAAATAGACTTTACGGTGTGTGTTATTTTTCTCTTGCGTTCGTCTTTTATTATTTTATTTATTTTCTCCCTTGTCTTTAAATAGTTTTCCCGAGTTGTGCGTTAAAAAAAGCGAGAGAATTCACCATAATCGCAAGTGAATCATGAATTTCTCGCTACAAAAAATAAATTCCGGCGATAGTACTGAGTGGCTGAAAGAACGTTAACTTTGAATTCAAAGGAGCGTGTAAAAGCTCACGACGGATTAATCGTCGCGTTACGTTTATCGTCTCAATAAAGATTAATCGTGAAACGCGTACAAGTGGGCTCAGATACGGAACGTCCTAAAACTGACACATTTCGCGTTTCTCTCTTAAGCTTAACGAAGGAAGACATCGGGAGAGAAGATGGACCACGGTTCGTCGCGCACAGGATTTTATGAAAATTGCTTCGTCCTTTAAGACGACGCATTGAGAGACGACGCGCCGAAGGACGCACGGGGTGTCGATTTTACGACGATCAAGGGTGAGACGCACTTTCGTCGAGCGAACGTACGCAGATTACGTTGTACGGGAGCGAGGAAGGAGGAAGAGAAAGAGGAGGAGGAAGGTCTTCAAACGGCAGCGATTCCTCGAAGTTCAAGGGATGGCGCGAGAGAAAAATAAAGGACGCGAAGAAGGAGAAGAAGAAAGCGAAAAAGCGTCTTACTTCGTGTGCGCTTCGTTATCTGGGCTCGTGTCATAAAAAGACCGCGGGAGTTTATCCGCATTCATGCACGTCTGCCGGAGCCGGATTCCCATCGGGAAAATTTTCTCTCTTCTGGTTCCCTCACTCACTTCCCGCCTACCGCGTGTATATGTGTGTGTCGTTTTATTTTCTCTCCCAAGCCTTCTCCACCCACGAGCGATTTACGAGCCGAGTGAAAGACACGCGCCCGCCCGTTTTATACCGCGGTCGGTCGGGTAGGCACGACATACCGCCGTCCTTTACATACGGAAAAATTTCTCGGTCGCCGCGACTCGATTCTGATCCGCGGAGGATTAGGAATACTTACGATATGCTTACAACGTTATCGGAGAAACGACAATCTCCGGGAGAAAAGGGAAAGAAAAATTAGTCGAGATTTTGCGTGAGACGCGTGTGAAACTCGGAACGAGATATTGCGTGTGTGTAAATTTATATTATTTTCATGCGTGTTTCATCAACAAACTCGAATCAGTCTCGAAGATGCTGTGAATAAAATTGTTTTTTTTTGTTTGTTTTTTTTTACCAATAGTTTTACTATTTATTACATTGACAACTATAATAGATGGTTGAAAGGAAAATTAATTGAAGTTTGTTGAAGAATCGATATTTATTTCCTATTTGCGTTCTTGAGACTCCGAATTTATGGAGCGTATTTATCAAACGTTACTCGATTTAATTTAGATTACAGCTGCCGGGCTGAACAGAAAGCGCGCGGACCCGGAGAGAACGGTGTCATTCTTCAAATGTCAAGTTTCAGTGCTTGAACGTGACCCGAGAGAGAGCGTGAATTTATGGATTCACGGATTTATAGATCTAACGATCCATGCATCTGTGCGCGGCAATCTATGAACCTATAAATTATGCAAAGCTTAGCGATCGACAGATTTATGTATCCATAGATCTGGCAGATCTATAGATCTGCGGATTTATGAATTTATGAATACACGATCTATGGATTTATAGATCAATCGATTCGGTAACCTGTTGCTTCATGGATCAGCAATTTTAATAATTCGCACATTTCCTTCAATGTAATTTTTAACGTTGTTACTGTGCAACAAATTATTTTTCAGTTCTGAAGAAACAAGCAACTTTTTGAAGTTTATCCGCTAATCTTAGATCTCATTTCTTCTGAATCTAGTTTTTTTATAGATGGAAAAATCAATTGGTGTAACGAGTCAAGTAATGACATTACTGTTTCCCGTTGTGCTTAGTGCGCTGTTGATACGTACGATTCATCTCAACAAGTTTCGTCGGTGCATCCCCGAATATCTTAGGGATTCATGACCGATTCAGAAATTATTCGCGAACACGATCGTATCTGCCGCTCCCGGGAAATTTACGGGGCGATCACGAGCGCGCTCGAGCTTGAATGTCTTCATCGCACGGGAAGAGCTGCCGCTCTTCGATCCACGGCAACCGTACTTGATCCTCGTAACGCGATGATGCTTTTATCCTCACGTCATGTGTTTACTTTGATATTCGCCGAAAATTTAAAACGTACTTTGCTCGAATATTGTAGTTATAAATTCGAGAAAGGGTAATACATGTAATTAAATACTCGTTTAATTAAAAATTTTAACAAAATAATCAAGCAAATAATGAGAATTTTTATTTTTGAATATTTCGGCTGAAGTATAAATATCTGCGTACAAATGCGAGAGATCGCACACTGAGAAGTAAAAACTGTCGCAAAAAAAATTTATATTTTATATTTTAATATATTTTATATTTTATTTTTTAATTTTATATAAAATATTTACTGGAATTTGCATTTAAAAAAAAAAATCTTGAATTTTCTTTAGAAAAACAAAATATATAAAAGAATGTACTCAATATGTGTAATATACATATTTATTTGAAATTACTTTTACTTAAATAAAATGAACAAGTAAAATTCCTTCCGTTAAAAGCAAGAGAGAGGAAGAGTTTCAAGAATAATTAAATTTACTTGATTTAAAACAACTTTTTTTTCTCAGTGCATAATTTAATCTTTTCATATTCGTGAAGGCAAAAGTAGCGCGCAGTTGTTAATAAAGACAGCATCGCGCTTTATATTCGAAGCGTGGGAATAAGCTCTCAAAGTTGCGACGGAGCCCGTTTTTAGTGTTTTTACCTTCTCTCGGGCATTTAATTTTATGCTCCCTCCTGGGATTTCTCCCTCCTGGATACTTTTGCGCGCGCGCAGCGATTGCAATAAATTCCGACGCAGAAGGGCGACTTTCTCCACGGGGGTATGCGTAGGTGGTTGTCGAATATCGCCTCGATACTGGTTTCGAAACGGGCAGGAAGCGTCCGTTTCGAACGTGCGCGTGCGCGCGGGTCTTGATTTAAATTTGCCCGTACAATGGCAACTGCTCACAATACCGTTCTCCCACACCTCGTATTTATGATGCCACGGGTACTTGTATCAGTCGCGATGGACATTTGCATATGCGCGCGTGCGTCGCGTAAATACATACACGTTGCGCTCGCGAACTTTCAGAGCGGACCGTGAATTAAACTCAGAAAACATAAAAACTCGACGCGTTTCATATTTATCCGCACGTCGAAGTAATTCTCCCGCTCGCGACACAATAACGGCACGGCGAGTATAATGAGATACAACTTCGGGAATATACGAGGCGAACGAAGTTGTATGGGTTTTACGCAGCGGAATATAAAACTAAAATAAAATTAGTGAAATAAAGATTGCGCCGTACACCTCTTTCTCTCTTTCTCTCTTTCTCTCTCCCGAGAACCGCGCGCGATAAGAAAATTACGTTCAAGACGCCGGAATCCAAATTTCCGAGTGTTTAACTTAAAATTAGTGCCGTGTAAATCTTCCTGATCCGATTCCAAAGAGAAAGACACAGAGACGTAATGTAGTAGCAGAAACGACTTACCAATTGCCTTCTCTCTTATCACACGCCGCACAACCTCTTAATGTCTTCATCCTGTGGTAAACCAACGGCTATTTCGCGCGTATCGATATCGGCGGGTCTTTAAAAAAAACACACAACGTCGTCGCGGTACAAATTACTCGTACCCGGGGCCCCGAGGGACCGGCCTCGTGAAAATCTCCCCCGAAGGAACAGGCTTCTTCGTCTTCCGGACGTCGTGAGCCGCAAATCAGATAATTTCGCGAACCAATTACGTTATCGCACGATGTAGCACGAAACAAGAAAAAAACAAAACCGACCATCGAACCATTGCTGGTGTCGAGGAAGAAGGCGCCGAGGGTCAGCGGAGGCTTGAAAACTTAATCGCGGCCACGTGAAAAATCCATTCGGCTCACGTCGAAGATAGCCCCGAAGTAATAGAGTCGTGTATACAAGCAAGGTCGTTCTGATGACCATTCAAAAAAAAAAAAACTCGCTCGCCTCACTTGTTGTAAACACTTTTCGTCGTTGCTCGGACGTGCTCGGCAAGTCGCACGAATCTCTGGCGCTATTGTGCTTCTCTTTCCACTCGTGGTTTCTCGCCCGTGCAAACGACAAATTACGAACTTACATTTGCATATTTTGTAATACGTGACTACACGTTCTCGAAGGAACGGCACAGAGTTACATTGTCAGCTCAGCTATACCGTCTTCTTTCTCGGCTCCTTCCGATGTCTCTTCGCCTTCCGCTTCCTCCTCCGTACGTAAGCACGTAGTACTTCCTTTCACGTATCAGTTTTATATGTGTAGTGTATCCATTCACGTGTAAGTTTTATGATGTTATCGTCTTGCAAAAATAAGTGAAATAAAGTGAATTCGCACGCTGCTTCAAAAGATTTTTTCCAAGAGAGATATTGGACTCTGTGCTTGAAGAATCCACGACCAAGTTTTAGAGCCTTCTCCCGTGAGGATCCATTTGTTGTCCTTGTTGCATTTTATGCGCATCCTGCGCAGCTGCGCACACTAATTCTAACGAGGCTCGATCTCCGGAACAGCGAATAGGTTTCCCTTTATCTCTAATAGCTGATAATCTTCGTTTACTATTTTATCTTTACTGCATTTTTTAATTACCTAGAAGAAGATCACAAGTGTGCGTAAACTGTCCTCTCTCTCTCTCTCCTCTCTGGCTTCGAGTTTTACTTGCGTGGGCTTTGCGAAGAAACTAGCTCTCGTTTTACCTCGAAAAAATCAGCGATCGACATGCTCGGCTTAATTCGCGTCCGCGTAACTTCTGTGTGTGTGCTTTAAAAAAAAAAAAATAAAATAAAACAAATACGCGCATATACGATCGGATCATTTGCCATGCCGGAATGATGGAAGCCGCGCGCCGAGCTACTTAACGTCTTCCGGTATATATCGGAGCGATATATCGGGCGACCGCGCGATATACGCACGCGCATTGATAATAATTTCTCGCGCGTTTTCTATTACATCTCTCCTTAAGGGTAATTTATTTTCGCGATTAGACAGCGCTTTTGCATTAACGTTTTTCTTTGGTGCGTCTCTCGTTGACGCTCGTAAACTGATAGCCGAACGATCTTCAATCGTCCGCGTGTGTCGCGCGACATTTGTCACGGCAACGAAGCGCGGAATTATCAGCTATAAATGACTTTATGATTTCAACGTCGAAAGAAGAAAAGATCGAATCGTTGTCCAAATAAAAATCTTGTAACTCTGATCAAGCTCCGATTTGGTTCGAATCGTCTCGAGTTTACGCATCTTTTGATCAATATTCGAGAGCTTAGTCGAGAGATTTGATTTATATGTTCTCATAGCGTTATTACACGAATCGAAGAACACATTGTCCGTAAACGATGCCGTAAAGTAAACACAGATACATCGCATTCCATAGACAGTTTATTGACGATGTTTTGTAAGTGCGTACCGGATCTCTGAGTTAGCTAGTTTCGCTATTGCCGCTCCGTCAATATGGCGATCAATTAGCGCGGTTCTCCATTTCTCGACACCTACGGCTACGGTAATCGGCAACGAGAGAGGAAGAGAGAGAGAGAGATTAAGCACTTCTTACTCCTCGCCATTTACGAGCGACGATCAAGCAGTAAAATTAGAATATCGATATGAAATGAGACCTGTAACTCGGGACTTAAGTCTCCGCGTGGTATCTTTAAGACGATCGACGTCGTTCTCATTGCGGCTTTCGCAAATGGACTGCCTCGACATCAAGACCATTTGAATATTAATGCGTATTTGAAACTTGAAATCCGCTCGCGCGTGTGTGTGTCGATTATTTTTTATATTCGCTTCCGGATTCGTATCGCGCGTTTGTACATTATCGACATTACGTAAATTCGGTATCTCTGTGCGTTTCATATATTGAGAGAGTTGCTCGGTAGCGGATCCTGGAAATTCTTTCGATAAGAGAAAGAAACAAATATTTATTACTATCTGAGGATAATTAACTCCCAAGAGTCCTAAAGAAAAAATTAAAGAAGACGTAGATAACAAGAGACGTGAATATCTTTTTTATTAATTAGACTTGCGCCATTAGACTCTCTCGATAAGAAAAGATACTTCAGCTGGCTTCAAAAAGCGCGGCTGGAGAGGTGCGCAATAGCTGTCGGTCGCACCTGATCTATAGTTTCACCGGTAATTTATTTAGTTTGATTTTTTTTTTTTTACCGCGCGCGCCTTTATACGCACGCACGCAAAAGCGAGACGATTTGTAAACATCGTGCACGCAGATCTTGAGACCGCTGAAAGTCCTTTCACCGGTGAATACGATCGCGGTGATTGTAGTGGCACGCGACATGTACAAATGTTCACGTCTTCTCGCGTAAGAAAGCAAGGCGGGAAAAAGTTTCTATACGAGCGAGAGGATATTGCTGTGGAACGCCGAGTAGTTTTTTCCGTGTACCCGGCCACACGGAATCGCGCAACAAATTGCGCGTGTACACCGGCATTTGCATACTTCGAGAATCGTATAAGCCACGCGCGCGCGACTCGCTTGAAAGCAAACCGCGCGCTTTGAGATACAACGACCGGATTAGATCGTATTCGGAAAAGTAGGAACGCGGCTGTGGAACGCGGTGAATATGACGAAAGAATTCTTCGAGATAGATTAGATACACATATTTTAAGAGAAACCGTTAATAAATTATCAGAGAAATTCATTAATAAGTAATTTAGAAAAAAAAAAATAAAATTATCATATAAATATTTTATTTCATTTGAAAAATATATATTTATTTTTCTTATTTAAAAAATATATATTTCCCATTTATGTAATTTTTGTATACCTTTATATTGAAACTCGTGATTAGTATATAGTTCAAATGTTTGTCGCGCATTTATTTCTATGAGATCCAAATTGTGTTGCAATTTCTTTCTTCGATTGCCGAGCTTTAAGAGATGATTTTTCGAAGATTTATTTGGGAATCGACGCGACTGATTTGAATTTGTTGGGCGCGTACGGCTCGCCACGTGGGACGTCGCGCTGAGATACGCGCGATTCGCTCGCGCCACACAGCCATTGTGTCCCGGCTTTCTCCGCGCGCGGTACGAATGCGAGTCGGCAAAAAGGACCCGGTGTACTCGCATTATCGTAATTCACACGCCGGTTAAGATGAGACAGGCGAAATCGCGTCGCGAGAATATTTCGTTCGATCGCGGCACGCCCCGAGTGGTTTCCGCGCGGTGGTCACGAAGTGAATGGTCGCGTAGTTCGCTTCTCAAGGAGACATTCAACTACAATACATATGTATTTTTAAGAGAAGGATAAGAGCTAAATAGCAACTAAGTACGTAAAAAAAATACATTATAACACGATAAATGTATTTTACAGTTACATTTTTCACACAATATTTTTCTACATTTTTATTCGTACAAATCTCCAAGTTCTCTTCACAAAATTTGACCGACTTCTCCAGAATTTTGTCGTGATCCGCTTGACCCGTATGTAAATCAGATTCTTGACATCGTTACCGACGAATTCTGATCGCAGAGACTCGCTTAACTAAAAGCAGATATGAACATATACGTGTACGTCGCGCGTATGTCCCGCGCTACGTTAATTAACCGTAAGACTCTTTGTGCCGCGCGTCGTGTTATCGTCGGCAACGCGATCGATCTTCATTAGTTCTAACGAACCGTCCCGTCGTCCTCGTTCGGAGATCTAACAGAGAGTTCGACCTCCCTTTGCAGTTCTGACATTTACCGGCGCCATTATTATTACGACGATCGCTCTACCGCTCGCGACGAGAGATCGACGTTATTAATATCAACAATACTAAGCGCCGCGATATTCGTACTCGTTAACTATCTCAAGGCGGATTAGACGATGCGAGAGCGCGTGTCTCGTGTAGCGCGGGATAAATTCAATCTCGAGAATCCATTAAGTGCAACGCACTCTCCTTCTCGCGTTATACCCCCGCGCGGTCGCGCGTGGGTGCCCGGTAATGGGAAGTGCATATAGAAACCGTCCTGCCCATATTTGTCTACCATTCGTCTTTTTCAGTTCCCGGTCTCTTCTCAGCGCTCTTCGTGCGCGCGCTGCTTAGCGCACGATCCTCGCGTCGAAGCGAGAGAGACCAGGCGAGCGTCAGGAATGCGCACTTTACCCACGGAAACAAGGTCGTCCGTGAGATGAGACCGAGATGTGAGGATAATTCGGATAGTTAAGAATATGTCTTTCGAAATTCGGAGTCAATTCCGCCTCGACAAACTGTTGGCTGAATTACGCGAAAACGGGAGTAAAAAAAACTTCAAATTCAAAGGGTAAAAAGGGGAAAAGAATTCAAATTTGAACTTCGTATCGTTTATCTCGCAGTCTCTTTCTGTTTGTTAAAAAAAAACTTGACAAAATTCACGTAAAAAAAAAGAGGCACATCCTTGTAGCGATTTCACATCCTCGCTTCGCTTCGGACATTCGTTTTCTGAATGTCCTTCGGGGACTAAGAGGTGTTAATCCTGTGATTTCCCGGCGAGTACACGCACTCATCACACTGTCCGGATGTGACGAATGGATGGCGGTGATCACGGGCGTCGATAAACATATTAAGCCTGCGCTAAGCCTGCCTACGTGCAAACGGGGCAGATCCGAATCGATTTCACTGCGGTCTCTCCAACGTCAGCGTTCCGCGTAGGGATTTATTTGAATTCTTCGACTTTAATCTGTCCGGGTCGGATACACACATTACCAGTACAACTTATTTTATTCTCTCGTCGTTCCACTCCGTGTCGTCGAAAAGCCAATCGTGCCTGTCAAATTGATGCTCTTGTAATTCCCCGTTCTCCGTAAATATCCGCGCGGCGACACACGAAAATCCTCGGGAACTCGACGAATCGTGTCACTGCGATCCCGCGATATTAGTTAAAGTTGTACAGGCGATCATTGTTACGGATTGTCGTTATTAGACGGCTTTGTGTCACTGGGAATTAAACGATCAAGGTGCTCGTCTAGCACAGAAATATTTTTTTTCTCATTCCGAGAGACTGACTCGATTTTACTTGTAGGACACAAGTGTAGAGAAACGTCGATGTCGAGAAACATTCACGCGCAACGTTTAATTTACCGCAAAGAGAATATTAATTGATGGCAAAACGAGGAGAAATTTTAACGCGCGATATATATATTCTTCCGATTGATTGCATTACGAGGTTAATAGTTTTCGACGTGAAAGATTGATCGTCAATTAAAGATGCGTTGAGAAATTTAGTTTCGCGCAAAAAGAGCGCGCGTGTACACGCTCAAACCTCATTAATGATTTATGACTTTTCTCAGTTCTCGAACGCCCGTCAAATTTGTTTCACGCGGCGCAGCGCGGCGCGGCGATGCACGTATTGCTCGTGCAGAAAACGCTCTTCTCTTGTGTTTGACCGTTTACGTCCGCGATAAAATACAAAATCTCTTGCATAGGAATCGCGTATTTTACGAGCGCGTCCGAGTGCGCGGCGTTTCGCCGCGCAATTGCCGATGTGCGGTAATCCACTTTAAGTTTCTGCATTATTAGCAAAGATATGGCCTATCGTTATTAGCATATGAATATTACGGGAACGGGTATGATAATGTCGATATTTTATATACGGGGCAACTAACGTCACGTTTCCCGCGTGAATACACCGCGTGTAACCGCTTTCACAAAGTAAACAATTTTTACTTTCCACGCGCCGACATCGCCGACGCAGCGTGCAAACGATACGCGCGACGAAGATGCGTTTTAATTTAATTCAATTTAAAATCGATGCCGACGAGCCGTAACACGGAAGTTTACTGCGGTGTTGATACCTCGAAATCTCTCTCTCTCTCTCTTTCTCTCTCTGTCTCTCGTGTTGTATACACACATAGGAGCCACGGCAAATGTTCAGCTGCCGCTGCAGGCTACGCCCGTGCGCAAACGTTTGCATTTCGTACGTGTCCGACGCGGTATGTACGACGCGGCAGTAAATTTCGCGCTAAGCCGAAGTCGCCCCGAGTGATTTACGCGAGTGTTAAGGGCGGAAGGGTGGTTTTCGGTTTCGGACCAACGCCTCGGCTGTCTTATCGGTCGTTGATGAATCGGCGAGACGCGCAATCGTGTGTGGGATAAATCTCAGGAATCTGTGGTCATCGAACCTTGGCGGTAATATACAGTGATAATTGTTGTATCAATCAAAATTGCAGTATTTTGTGTAGTATTTCAATTTCTTATATTTTGGAATTTTTTTATAGCTTGAAAATAGCAAATACCAGTTTATAGCGATGTTTTTGTCGAACGCGAGGTCTGTTAAATGGAGCAAGAAGCTTCGTTTCGCGCTGCCTTTCGAAAAAAAAAAAAAAAGAAATTACAACGATATTACATTCGTTCGTGTTATTTTCGCATTTACATGTTACACGCGCCGTCGAACGTTGATTACTGTCATTAAACGTCAACGTTTTCTAAATTATTGAGCATCTCGCGTACGTGACGCGAGTGTCTTTTCCAGATATATTCACGAAGGCGAAGATGAGCGCGTGAGCGCGCTCGTATTCACGAGATTACGACGTTTCCGGTTTCGGACCTACTATCGCGCCAAGGAAAATTATGATGATCCCGCTTATACCTCTCTCTCTCTCTCTAAGAATGACACACGCGACGCTCACTTTTAATGCCGATATTGTTCTTCACATCTTCATTCGCAACGTTTCGAGACGCGAACTCGCCCGCGGCAAGAAATCGCAGAAGAGACATAAAATCGGTCATTGTTCTGTTAACCTGCTCGTTCGTTCGCAGGTATATGCGCAATCTCGCAGGAATTCAAGTAGGTTTTAAATCGTGATTATATACCTATATACACTTATCAATAAAAATACGTTATAAAATCTAATAACGAGCTACTGATAGCAACTTGGAATAGAAATTTTCGAAATAAATCTCCCACTTGTGAATTTATGTTTTTTCAACAGTACAATATTTTCATGATGTTTAAACGCGATCTGCGCACTTTTAAATACTTGTTTTAAATTTTTTACACGTAATTTTTATTTTTAATATATTTGTAAATCTCTTCTCTCTACACGCTTCTCGATATCGTGCTTAATTCTCGGGAAGTTTCAACGATGTCCGGAGGCGGCGAGAAAGGAGGGAAATAATCGCCGGAGACAAAAGCCGACGCGCGAGAAACTTGCCAGCGCGAGGTCGCACACTTGTCCTACGTCACGTGGCTGTAAACAAGGGATTTCGCGCTGTCCCCGCGAAATAAACGTACGACGTTGCACCCACGCGTCTCCCGCGAGGGTCCCATTGTTACGGAGGCGTCGCGTGCTGCGTGGCAAATGTGCTTAGCGCCTTGATTTCCCTTCATTACTCACCCAGACCGTCTCTTAAACGTGGTGCCAAATCGTCTTGTCTCCGGTTGCACTTAATGAGGAAAGAAGATAAAACGAGTCTATCTCGACGGTCAAGGAAAAAAGGGGTTGTATCTCCTCTAAAAGATCTCGATGTTGAACTTTCGGCGAGAAAAGAAGATAAAAAAGAATTTCACTCCCCTATAAAACTTTCTTTTTAAGCGGAATTTTATTGCCGCGTGTAAGAATTATAATAACCATATTCCTTAACAAAAGAGCGTTTGACTTCAATTCAAAGGATAAGATCTCTCGAAAGGGAAAGAGGGAAGCAATAAACGGCACCGAAATTTAACCGCGGTAGTCGAAGGTTAATGTAAAAGGCGTACAGGTCGTTCTCTCGGCAGATTGCTTCTCTTGCGAACTCTTCTCTCTCTCTCTCTCTCTTCTCCTCTCTGATGGAATGCGGGATGAGATTTCTTCCGCCAGAACCCCGATTGTTATACGACTGCCCTCGCGGCTGACATTTTTATGCGCGGCTAGTGGACTGACAGCAGATGCGCTACGATGTTTGGCCACGTCGGTCATCAATCGGCGCGAATTTACGATGATTCTCGCGCGAACCGATTGATTTCGCTTCACGCCGCAAAAAACCCGAACCCGTTGCGTTTGTTTTGTCTGAAATCGGCTTGATACGATTTAAAAAATAACAATCGGAATTATATCTTTAATGTGCAAGTTAAAGAACGTTGTCGATTTGGGAAACTTCAAATAAAAAAATAGACGAACAGTCTAATTAGCGAAATGTGCACAATTTTTAACTTCGAAATATCATCTCGTGGCATTTGAAATTTCGCTACTGTATTTACTCCGCTTCAAGTTGGGTAAACGGAGAATTTTTTTCTTCAACACTTTGATAGTTGAGTTCACTTCGCCAACTGTCGCGTCGGCGAGTCGTGTTCGATACGTGTGCTGCGGTGCATTCGCTGATAACCGACGACGCGTCTGCGACACTGTGTCGCCTGTGAGCCCCGCAGAAGTGGTCCAGCGCTTAAAGAATTTAGTTTCTTATGAAGGCGGCTCATTGTTCCGGATAAGTGCGCACCGTATCGGAGCGCGGCGCTGGAAAATGGAGTCATGATCGACGGCGGATCGGTCGCGGTCACGGTCGGTTCGATCGGATCCCCGCGGACACGCCCGGATTCGTCATCGTCTCCGAGCGCACCGATCCCGAATGTCATTTTAGCATATGAATGGCAGGTCAACGCGGGCACACAAGTCTGCATCCTTATTTAATCTCGCGACGTATATAACCGTGTAATCTTTTTTTCCTACATGATGTACGTCCCTTCGTGTGTTGCAACGTTTCATGTAGGCTGTGAGGGATTTCTTTTCGCGGACTTGAGCGGTATTATAAAAGAGATTTCGACCCGAACACGCGTTTCGAAGAAATAAATTTCAAACCTGTTTACAAGCAGAATATATAAATGTAATTAAAAATAAACTTATGTACTTCTCTGTGTGCGATTTTGTATAATTTTCTCGCGTTGTTTGTTTTTGACGTTGCAACAACATGTTTCAAGAGGAAGAAAAACGAAAGTGTGTGCGCAGAGAGAGAGAGAGAGAGAGAGAGAGAGAGAGAGAGAGAGAGAGAGAGAACGAGAATGTTAACAGAAAAATATTTTACCGAGTTGAAACTTCTCACACTTGTTGTGCTGCATTTAAAAAACTTTTCACCACCTTGCGTAATAAAGAATTTATAATGAAGATCTCGAAGATAATTTACGACATCGTGCTGTGTGCCGCCGCTAGTATATTATCGACCCGGTTTGTACGCGACTTTATTCCGAAGTAGCTTTGCTCACCGTTCCTCGGAATTCCATTTTCTCGCGACAGGACGTGCAACATCGTCGTAATTTGCGCGCGAACGAGGCAGTTTCGCGGAAAATGTCCGATAAGTTGGTCCGAGACGAAACGTCAGTGTTTCTCGCGCGTCGCCGCGCGTTATGACACCTTTTATTCGGGCGTTTATTCAATCGCCGTGCTAAAACTGTGCCCGGGATCACCAAGGTTGGCGCCATTACCCGGCGCGAGCGAAGTGTTTTCTCGCGAATACTTTCCCCTTCTCCCCTCGAAGCTCTCCCGTAGGAGGATAATAATAATATTGAACGAAAGTAACGGCCCTGGTCTTCGACTGGGTCGCAGGAGGCTCGTAATTTGCTCGACTACTACCCACCGGCGTACTCGCGGCTAAACAATTTCTCGCGTCACTGTTTGCTCGCGCTAGGATAGATTTGCTCGCTGCAGAAGATCGGGAGACATTTTCTCGGGAGCCTACATTTAGGTAAGATAGTTTTAAATTAGATTTTTTCTCTGAAATAAAGGAGAGTATGTTTGTATGTTGTTTAAGGACAGTGTTTTTCTACAATGACAGTTCGATAATTGCAATCTAACCGCCGGTAATTAATCCATTCTTGGATTATCTTATTCGCGCGCAATCGCGATCCCAAAAGTCGATCGCAGTTATAGTCGAATCGACGTATAACAGGACACTCGGCTGTAATACCGCAGGCGGTTTCGCCATCTTTCTTCGCGCATCTGAAAACCGGTCGCATTCCGCTAATTGGCTAAACAGAGTAACTACCCCGACTTGTGTGAGACGATTTACATCGCCCATAAGAAATTTGTTGCCCCCGTCATCGCGGCGACCGGCTGTTGCTTTAATAGAATAATATCGCCGCGCGCTGAAGAACGACACACATGCTCTCACATTTCTCGCACGATCTCTCTCTTTCTCTCTTCGCGTTCTCTCGATCGAGACGACGACTTCGATATTCGTTCAATCATTAAAAGCGATCGCGCGTTTTCCGATCCGCTAACGATCCCCGATATCGGCGTCTTTGAGAGAAACGCCACCGAGCGCGCCGATTACGCCCCGCTTATTAAGAAACCGAGTTACATTTCGCTCGGTACGGACGATCCAATAATAACTTCAGCGATAATATAATTAAACTCTAATGATCTTGTTCTAATAATATCATTAAGGTTTTTACGCGTAATGAATTGCGCGTTACGTCCCGCTCGGGCAGCACCGTATAGCGGAACGTGTGCGGTGCCTATAGTTGCTTGGTTGGCGTGTACAGACGCGTCCGAATGTAAACTTCATCATTTTCAACTTCGTCTCAAGTTGAACCGTCGTCGAACAGATTAGCGGAATAAATTACGTGAGTAAAGATAAGAGAAAATAACGCTGTTAAGGTCTTGGTTCGTGTGTAATTAATTCACATATGCTGCGCATAATTATTTTATCACAACCTCGGATTTTTTTTTACTAGAGAATCGCTGATAAATATCGCAATTAATATATTACAAAAAATAAAACGTGCGAGTTTTAGTGCACGGAAAACGCGAGAATTTTAATAATTTTCAACAAACGACAGATTCAATTGTCATCGTGACAGCGGCGCGAAGGCGTTTGGTCTCTCTAAGACCGCATTGCCTGTGGAAACGAACCCCCCACACTCGGAATTTCGGGACCACGATTTCGTTACAGTTCATTAAGGGACTGTCCCGAGTAATTCCGGTTGAACTTCGCCGCCGCGAAGATAAATCCTTTCGAGATCGGCACGAACGTCTCCGCCGCCATCTTGCAGACCCAGAAAAAGCCCACGCGGAAGTCCACCGCGTTCCGCTATTCCCCCTTCTCTCTCTTGTATCTTCGAGTCCTCGGCCTTTCCATCACATTATCGCCGCCCATTCGTTACGGACAGAGATCGAATTCTCTCGCCAATGATTTCTCTTTGACGCTTCAGTCTTCGGCGTATAGAATTATCGTAGAAAGATTATAGCTTATTTTGTTGATCCAAAACTGCTTGGGATAAATTGAGACGTAGAGATAGAGAAATCGGAGATAAATCTTCTCTGTGTCTAATTAACCTTTCCAAATAGGCAATTTATACTCCACGAGAGATTTCTAATTATACCAAGTATGAAATAAAATTTTATCGCGTTTTACTTGTACGATAGATTTTGTTTTTGAAGAAAATATTAGCGTTGCGTTTATTTTAATATTAAAATATTAAAGAGAAATCCTCTAAGAGAGAATAACAATAGTGTATGTAAAATTTTGTATATTTTTTATCTTAGAAAATATTATATTTTGGAACAAGCGAAATAAAAAACCGTTTTGAAGAACGGAAAGCAAAATAAATTTCCACCGAGAGACACGATTCCCGACGTTAATGTAAAGAAAAAAACGAAAAATAAATTTTCGGCTACGTTAGGGAGTCTATGATGAAGTCACATTAACGTGGACAGAAGATCGAAAAGGGTCATGAAGGCGGATCCGGTTTTTAACCGCGTCGCAATACGAGGAACATTTTCGAATCCTTTTGATCCGGTGCGTGCCTATGTGCGGTTTTATCGCGTCTCGATCACAATAAATTAATAAACACTTCTTTTTTATCCCGGACCACAGGCGAGATCGGCCGGCCACGATATTAGAGGTTTATTAATTTATTTTCTCTTTATTAGGCGGCCGCGCGGTCGCGCCCGTCGGTAATCAGGGATCTGTAATTAGTCGAACATGCTGTCTGTCCATAGCGATTTATGCCGTGCCCCCGAGGGTAACTCTTTCTCTCTCTCTCTCTTTCTCTCTCTCTCTCTTTTCGACTTCCCCTTTTTCGTCTTTTCTTTCTTCGGCTTATTCCCTACCGACGTTTTTCGATTCTCTCGGTTGGACAATAGCCCGTTTCTCTCTCGTCATCTTCCTTCGAGGAAGGACGAATTCTTTGCCTACATATCGGCACGACTTATCCTTGAAACCTGTAATTGTCGGTGAAGACCGCGAGGCACAAACATCGCACTCAGCTGATCAATCACTTCGCTGTAACGCAGCTTCAACACACCGCTCGGAGTAACTTCTTAACTAATATCTAAATGCGCATGCGGGCTTCAGGCGTTAATTGAGGGTTTTGTATAAAATATAACACACATGGGCAATTTTTTATTCGCCGAGTTGAGTGAAGGTTCGTTTCTTATTTAAAAACATGTTGTTATGTAATCAAAATTCAAGATAGTAAAATAATTGAATTTTGTTTCTTATAATCAAAAGCCAAGCAAAATTTGGAGATCAAGACTATCGACAGTTTGTTTTTTTTTTTTTTCGGTAGAACATAACAGTGGTTTTAATTCGTCTCGTACTTCCCTTTCCAGTTTGTCTATAAATTGATTTATATTTCGTGATAAAAACTTATAGATCAACAACTAGATTTTCACATCTGCTTATCTGCACGCACACAATCTAGATACGGAGATACAAATTTCGGTGTGTCAATATTCGTAAATCGACACGTGTGATAAGAAAATTACAAGTATGTTGTGCACATATTGACCCCGAAGTGAAGCGGATGGTTAACGAGGGACGCATCTCTCGACACATACACAAGATAAGAATCTACTCGCGGCAGCACGTTCTTCCGTTGACTTGTAAGTGGTTCGCGAGATATGAAGAATCCGAGCTCTCTTCTGTTCGCCGCTTGGATTTGAAAACCAACACGCCCAGGCCAGAGACCTTTCGAGCGCGCGGCGCTTCGATTTTTTACAAAGTAATATCTCCCGTCGAGAAGTTTCGTTATTTCAAGACGCATAATTTCTCCGCCACTTTGCGCGGCATCTTCGAAAATGTGTTCTGCGACTGAACACTCTAAGAAAGAGAAATTTTATCGGACGCTAACCGCGAGAGTTTTTTTCCTTCCGGCGGGACGGCAACGGGCGGCGCACCGCGCATTTTTCTTCCGTGAAACCTTAATTCGAACCTTGTCTGCGGACAATTGCGCCCTTGCGTCCCGCACGCGGACGACTTATCTCTCCAGAGAATGACTTATCGCGTCCCGAGCGCCTTTTTTCGCGAGCGTGAGTGTACACTCACGTCGGTCCCGTAACAACCTAAATTAAGTTCGTGCCTTCGTCTCTCATCCGTATTTCATTTCCGTCGGCCCGGCAGCGCGCGGCAGTTCGTGCCCGAGGACGCTCGTTTTCTCGGGTTTAAAATTGCTCGCTCGGTTGCGAGCGCGCCGCCTTGTATGTACGTACGACGCCGACGCGCAAAGAGAGATCTGTAATCGGCGCCGACGCGCGCTCCGGGATCGCGAAATCACCGTCTTCCGCAATTGCGTATCGCGGGCGGCTGCCAGTTTTCTCTCAGAGTCAATTGCGGTAAAGTATCGAGATCATAACGTAAGAATGACGGCTGCGGCAGGTGTAACTCGTTTGAGAATTAATGGAAGGTGTCTGATATCTAAGATCTGGTTTTCGACTCGGGGAATTCGGTCGCGAAGTCACGCACTTGTATACGTAAGTGAGGTAATCGGTTCGGTCTACAAATAAATCGATATATTTCGATCAACTATAAAATTTTATATGCATTAATTAAAAATAACTATCTACTACGAGAAGAACAATCGCGTCTATCTCTTTTTCTATGATCGAAAATGATCCCCATTAACGGCCCAATTTGTGTAAACGTCAAATATATTCCCATCGAGATAAAATCGTTTTCCTTTCGTGGCGCGAGAGATAATCGTTATCACGCGGTCGCATATCATCGTCTCCGCGAATTAAGCGTCGATGCGCTGATTGAACAGTTCTCACGATACGCGTGGCGAAGGACTCCCCGCGCGCGCGTTTCTCCGTCGTATTTACGATTGTCGCGACTCGTAAAACGAGGATCCAGCTGCGATAAGGCACCACCGTATACGACTGTCCCGTTCCGCATGCGGCTCGATAAGAAGCTTGCCGGGGAAACGTTTAGCGGTTAAGTGGATGTAGATTGAATCGTCAAGCGGACAATTTTAGTTCGAATCCGAAGATCGGGAACTGATAAATGATTCATGCGTCCCGAGGGATGGGATGGCGTAGCGAATGCTTTTGTATCGATTTGTCTCGCCGGAACTCGAGACTCTATTCTGTATACCTCGGTCGTATCGTATCGCATGATTTACGTTATATTGCGATATACTTGCGTAGTTCCGGCTAGGCGGATAAAGAAGAGAGTTCGAATCTAATGATTGCGACAAAAAACATTTTCAATGCGCGTTTCGTCACAATTTTTTTTTTTACACTCGCGGTTTCGCGCGCTTGGCAATTTAGCGATCTGTCGATACGTCGACGTGACAAACTGCTGGACAGATTCACAAATTCCCGTTTCGCGGACGAATCGATGAATTTACGGATTCGTCAATTTTTTTTTTGTCTCTCTCACGCTCGAGCACTGATGGATCTCGCAATCTGTCGAATTTATGGATTTGTCGAGTCATTACTTTGTAGATTCATACAAGAATTCATGGATTTGTAGATTTTGACAAATTTATAAATTTCTGACGAACGCATAAATTACGGATTACTTGTTTTGTGAAAACAAGTTTATATATAGCGAGCGTAAGATGTTGTTTATCAACGGCGTTTTATCTTCGCGGCCTCTGTGCGACTCCAGACAGCATCAAAGCCGAGCGTATCTCCCGAAATCTTCGCGATCCGCGCTGCAGCTTCGCGTCGTGTTTGCGTCACATCCTCTCCGTGAAATGGTCTGCGCGTAAAGTCTCTCAAGGACCGCACACATACACGACGCGCCCGTTCGAGGAAGACGTCGAGAGGGCACACGTGTGTCTCTCCACACGGAGTCTTTTCATGTCTCTCTCTCTCTCTCGTCTCTCGCGCCGCGGGAGGAGCATTATTATCCTCTCTCGATAACGGTGAACACACGCGGAAAGGACCTCGCCGCGAGGACGGGTAAAACCACGTTGTTGAGAGTCCGCGGACTTAATTTAGGTTATTACGACGAGGCTTGAATCGGCGCATGCATCGCGCTATAAGTCATTTCCGACGATAGGTTTGCGCAAGTATACCGGCGGCCTATCAAGGCGACGTCGGAGAGTTCTTCTTTTTCTTCCGCATTAATTCTGGTTAAGAAAGTTTTAAGACGCGCATAAATTTTTTAAAGGGCTCGTTAAGTCGCGCAACCAGCGCGCCTCTCTTTCGCTGTAAATAATAAACCTTTTACACGCGAGCGGGTTTTAATCCGTGTCCAATTGCTTTCTGTTATTTGAAACGTCATGTCGGTTTTTCGCGCGCAATTGCCGTAGGAAAAATCGCATTGGAAGAAAATATATTTTTTTTTTTTTTCAAGAAAATGTTTTCAGTAATTTTAATTTCTCATACAAAAATTTGTACGAGAATAAGTTTATTGAATCTTGCGCAGCCAGATGACGTAAAATATTCAAAAGATGCTTCGTGACGAAGTATCTTCGACCACGAACGCGCAATGTATCGCGTCATTTCGCCTTAGATTGTAAACACCGAATACAATCGTCTCGGCCGAGACGTCAATCGAGCGTTTGGGAAATTCCGACAATCGTTCGAAGTTCGAAGTGGCGCTTATCACCGCAAGCGGATTCTGTTGTCGGCGTATTATCGCGAGGGAATATCGTTCTCTACGTCTATAGTCGAGTGTCGCGTTGATAATTCGCGAATGCCTGGCGGTCGTTAAATTCGCGCATTCCCGGTGTTGTTGCGACGCTCGTAACGCATTTCCCGCACTCTATCTGTCTGTTATCAGTGCATTTCAGCATCCACTGCGCATGATTAAGTCCATGTGCGAGATAAAGTTGCAATTTCGAGCAGAGTTCGATAAGAGTGTTCGTATTTAGTTCAAGCGTTGTCGCATCCCCCGATAAATACCTCGGACGCCGCGACCATTTGAGATTACACCTGTATATAAATCTCGATCGTTTTTACTTCGCATAATTATACAGTAACGTAAGTGTACAGTAACGTAATGTATCGTATGCGGCAACACTCGAGGATATTACCTCTCTCTCCGGATACAGGTTATTTCTTACTGCTCGAAAACAAAAACACGTCTGCGTAGCACGACAAAGCGCGCTTGTAACGTTACCTTCGCTCGCGTCAGTTTCGACGAAACGAATCCGAGCCTCCGCACAGAAGTAACATCGTTGAAGCGTACTCGCGGAACCGCGTTTGGTTACCGGGGGCGATTTCTAGCCACGCACCCGAGAATCGAGGTGGACGAGGATGACGACGACGAAGTGAAAGAAGAAGAAGAAGAAAAAGAAGACGACGAAGAAGAAACGGGCGGTTATACGCGGCGAGCGACGCGAGCATATAAGCATAGCCGGCATGAAATACGATGAGAGAGTGCCTCGGGTGCGAGACTTATGCTAAGTACACGCACACACACGCACGCGTGCACGCCCGTCTCGTCGTGTGCGCATTTTATGTTCGCGTTCGTCCGTCCACCGAGTTCCTCTCCGTCTTCGTTTCTCCGTCCGCGAGAACGCCGCGGCTCCCGCGGCTTCTTCTACCTGCGTGCGCGCGTTTCTTTATAATGGGGAGCCCGACGGCGGGACCGACGACGCGCGCGGTAGTGCCCGGCGGCATCCGCGACGACACGTTGCCGATGTCGCCGCGTCGGTTGGGAATGGTCCGGCGTTTGCCACGCATCGCCGAGCTCTTGCGCGATTTATCGCAATGCATGCGAGCCGATTAACGGCGAATCGCAGACTGTCAGACTGTTATATGGACTGCGCTTTAGAAGCCGAGAAAATGATGAGATCATTCCACTCAACCGGCATTCGCGCAACGAGGAGGAGGAAGAAGCGACTGCGGAATTGAACGTGTATTCGCGGTTCTTTTGAAACATATCAATTGCAGATCTTTTTTGCAGTTTTGGGTGAATTTTTTTTTCTGAAATGAAATACGAGAATTGTAACTTAGAGAGGATGTCTGTTTGCGTTCGCGCAAAAAAGAGGTAGCCCAGATATGTAGCCGCCGTGGCGACATAAAGTTCTGGCGTTGTGCGTATTTATAATATTTTGACTTTTAATTCACTCAACGAGATACCAAACCCCATGGCGAATTACTTTATGTCCGCACAACACTGTGTGTCGAAACACACATTCGATTCATCCCACGTGTTATTAAAGTAAACACATCGCGAGAGCATCCGAAGAAAAGTTGCAACACTCGCGACGATCGTTAACGCGAACAGCCGTAATATTTTTGCGCAATCTGTTTTTTTTTTTTTTATTTCACCGAGGAATGCGCGTCCACAATCCGATCGACGCGGTTTATCACGCGGAGAGAGAGAGAGAGAGAGAAGCGACGGCCTGGTATTGGCCGACAATGACATTATTCAAACGTAGGCCTGACAAACGTGTAAAGAGTTAACGACGCGCGTATACGCATTACGGCGTGCGTGCACGCGAGCGTTTGTAAGAAAACGCCGGTGGAACGACGAGGGGGCCCCGCGGCGGAGGGCCCCGAAGGCGACGGTCGTCATAACTCATCTTCATCGAGCCGTCAACAGGTCGGTGTGTTTCCTCCGGACGATCCGCGCGGCGGACGATCTCGGACAAACGTCCGTAACTTATCATCTGTGACCGATTTTTTTCTCTAAATTGAAAATAAGCGTCGCGGTTGAAAAAGTGCGGCCAATTTTTCAAGCAACTCGTGTCACTTCGATATGCGCACGCATCAGATATCAAAAATGAAAATTGTTAGTCACGCGAGTAATCAGTCAGACGAACGATCGTTCTTGTCGTCGACGGAGATGCGGTACACACATACATGCGAGAAGGATCCTCGTGCGTCCGTGAGTATCGAACACCGGGGTCCCAACGACACGAGATCCGTTTTCTCTTTTTATTCGGATTTGTTTGTGCGGCGCGAGGTCGTTCGAAACAAAGTGGCGCATTAGCGTTCCTTATGCGTGTATTGTTAACGAGCCGCGCAAATCGATCCATTCGTTAGCCGGGTTGGATCTCACGTGCGGCGCGGTAGCGTCTCGTTTTTCCACCCTGTGCTCCTGCTTCGACCGGCGATTTGTCTAGTTGCGTATGCAAACAGGCGCGCGCAGCGGCGAAGGCGATTTGTTTAATGACGCTCCAGTCATCGCCGATGTCGTATCATCGTGAATAAATGCGGCATCTTCTCGGTAATGCCTTAACCCCGCGCCATTCGAGCGACATCCGTCATTTTCGAGCGTTGAGAAAAAAAACCGTCGTGACATGTCGGAAAAGTTTTCGACGAGAGAAAATGAACAACGAGAAACTTTTTGAATATTTTGCGAAAAATGATTCCATTTTCGTTCTCCTCTTCAAACGTATATTTCGAAATTTTATTTTTTCTCTCTTCTATCTTCTTCAATTTCTATAGTAGTAAAAGCACAATATTGCGCGACTCAACAGGTGTCGGCGGTGCTCTCTTACCCGTTCTTCCGGCGCCGCAGCGGCTAATCTACTTTTTATTAATCTATCTATTTAATTTTCTCTCTCTTTCTCACACACACGAAAGTTTTACTGATCAAAGTGTACACATATATCTACAGTTTTGAAGAAAGATGTGAAAACTATCTATCGCGCAAATTCTTGAGATACATATAAACAATTTACGCGCTCATCTTTCGTTCAGAAATATAATTCCGCCGTCTAACGGTAAAGCCGAAACAAGCGTGGAACGAGATTACGCCTCGCAATGTTACTCCCGCGATGCTTGACCGAGTCTTGGGCATATCGAAACTGACAAACGACACGCGTGTAAGATACGAAGGCGGTGCAATTCCGATACCACGCCTTTTCCGCTCGAGGATATCGAGTCGCGCGAGGTGAGGACGACGCGCAAGGACACACGCGAGCGATATATCGAGCAGCAACCAACGTGTGGGCATCGGAATGACCGATTCGTCTCGCTCGACGACTGGGTCGCGCGCGTGCTGGGGACTTAATGTGTCCCCCGTGGAAACCTCTTCTTCGTTCTCGCAAAAACGATCGCGTGCCAGATTCGGAGCGTCGTCCGGGCAAAAGAAGGCTCTCCGTTGTCGGTGTCGCGAGTCTCGAGCGCATTCATTATCGTCGCCGTCGAGCATTGTGCGCGCGATCGGCGACAATAACAGCCCTGGCAAAGACCGCGGTACGGTCGGAATTCGTGTCGTTAAACGCGTCGAGTCCCGACGACGGTGCGCTAATTCTCCACATGCGATGTCTCAGTTAACGTTGCTCCGGAAGAGAGCATTAGCCTCTTGTCTTCTTTTTTTGTTCGAAGCGAATCCGATTATATATATTTTGCGACACAGAGAAGTTTTAATATTTAAAATACCGCCGAAAGTAATTAGGTGTGATTAAAAGACATGTTTAAAAAAAAAATTGAAAGAGAAAAGTTTCACAGTAAAAACCTATCGATAGATTTACTTGATGTGTGTCACTGATTAAATTTGAAGTTTCTGTTAGTTTACGAAGATTAGACTCTGATTTTGATTTTTTTTTTTTTTTTGTACCGCGAGAATTATCAGACGCGATCATCCGCGCGCGTGTCTCATTATCATACAATGCTACAATTAACCACCGACTGCGTCGTAAATTGTTGACTTTATCGCGCTGATTTCTATTACCGGCTTCATTAGGTCCGAGCGGGACGAACAATTTTGCGAAAGCTTGTGTATGTGTGTGTGTGTGGGATGTCAGAGCGTGCGGTGTAATTATTTGACGGCGGCTTAATGGATGTTGCAGGCCAGTGCCTTGAAACTTTACAAGATTGTGATATATTACTCCGCGGATTGAGATATTACCATGCGTATATTCGCATCTCGCATTTAACGCTAAAGCGCGTGGGCGTTGTGACTTTTTATGAAGATCACGTTCAATGTTATCGTAGAATCCGCTCTACGCTCGGCGCTACGAATAATATGTCTAAATACAGAACTGTGTTCGAGAAAAAGAAAACGTACAATCCGTAAAGATCGTCGGTGTGAGAAAATCAAACCGATAAGAAAAGTTTTTTTTTTTTTTTTGTATCAAAGTTCACAGATAACGGAGTAATATGTTGGAGAGGTATCGAACGAGGTAAACGCGCGCAATATATCACAGACTCTCTTCCCACGCTCTCCTCACAGTTTTAAGGCGACGCATTTCGAACGTCTGCGAAAGAATTTTTTCTAGAACACGTGAACACAGAACTTGTATTTCCGTTTCTCCTTTTACAAAAAAGGCGTAGGCAAACCTCTAGGATTCTTATCGTGATTTCTGTGAACAGTTCGAAACTTGAGACCGTTGTCTCTCTATTTCTCTTTTTCTCTCTTGAGAGAGAAAGAGTTGTTGGCGTGTCGCCGAGACAAGAATCTCGTCGAATCCACGCCCAGGCTTCATGAAGGTGCATAAACATTGTTGCGCCGTAGCGCACACGAACATCCGCGGAAATTATGATGTACCATAACTGACGACATCGTACATCACGCCGCGCTCGTTTTCACGCCGCGTCGCGTCGGTGTTATCGTCGTAAAATAAGAGGGACGAAATGCGCGCGTGTCTTCGCTCCCTCCCACCGCGTGTGTATACGCGTAGTCTGTCGTCGTCGTCGTCTCTTGTCGAAGTCGAGCCATTAACTTTTTCCACGGGCTCGTTAAGCCGGATTCTCACCGTTTCGTGAAACTTCACGGAGAGGTGCGGAGAGTTGCCGCCGCCGCCGCCGCCGCCGCCGCCGCGGCGACGACGACGACGACGGCGCTCGGCATTATCGATCGCCATCAATTACAAACCGCCCCGAGATCGTTGGTCGTTAAGCCGGTGTCGATTAGATCGTTTAACCTCGCCACTTTCCCAACGCGCGCGAGACGTTCTCCACCGGCGCGTTCGCACGTTCGAAAAAATTGACAGCGAAAGAACAAGCCGCAAATTGAGATCGTCGCTTTTTTGTGGAACACAATAGGTTTGAAAGAAATTGAAACTCGAGGATAAATCGGATGATGATTTAATTAAATGACAAATAAACAATCAACGTTCTGTTATTTCAAAATTACAAAAAAGACCATTATTTGTGTCACTTTTATAAAGATTACTTCGAAAAACTAAAAGTTTTTCTACTTTCTCTCTCTCGCGACAAACGGTATTTATTCCTCGTGCACATATTTGTATGTGCCGTGACTTCGTTTATCAGCCACAGCTTTCTCTCTCTCTCTCTCTCTTTTCACGCGAATAAACGCGCAATTCCGCGCGCGTGTGGCGCGTGCAATGCGAAACCAGCAGCGACACTCGCGTGCTTGCTTGCGTGCGTGCGCGCGTGCACCTTCGGTGCTCGCTCGCTGCCATTCTCAGGTAAGATTTCTCCTCTTCTCCTCTTGCTCTCTCTCTCACGGCGTGGCACGCACACGCGTGAAACGGGCGCGTGTACCGCCGTCACACGCACACGCACGTAATATTCGCTCGCGCGCGCCCTCGCACACATCTCTCGCTCCCTCTCGGCTCCACCGCTCGTTCTCTAAGGCGACTTACGCCTACACGTTGTAGTTGCAGCATCCACACTTAGCCCTCCTCAGTCCAGCGCGTGCCTCCACGCGACCAACCACCACCTCGATCACAGCCTCTCTCACTCTCGCGCGGGTTCGCGCGGTGGCAGGCCTCCCAATATACTGACGTTCGCGCCGCGAACTCGGAGCTGACAGTGCTTTTTGGCAAGCGTGTGCTTGATATCGCGCGACCGATCGAGTGCGTTTCTTGTGCGTCTGTCGCGAGTTAAGGAAATTATTGCCGGAGTGTCTTTGTTTTTTTTTTGTTTTTTTTTTTTATTCGACGTAGCTATCTACATATGACGCAAATGTTGTTGTTCTAACGGTAACTATAATTTGACGAGCGCAAAACTGAGGAGAGCTTCTTCGACGCATCAGCATCGTGACATCTGAAAAACGCAAGCCGACGTCTTAAATGACGTCGTGTAGATTGAGTCGAACGACCTAAATTTACGGGAGTCTCCGAGTGACAGCTGAACATTCACCGATTTCGCACTTCGGAGCAACGCGGGGAGAGGGAGAGAAGATTTCTCTCTATAAAAGGAGAATAAAGACAAAAGTGTTTTCGACGTTAAGTGACGGCACGTCGGAGTTGTAAACGACTCGATCGTATAAGGAAAATACGAATGTGTCACCGACGTATATCTTTAATTCTTATTTACCGCGCAATAATTTAGCGAACGACTCTCTTCAAAGTTTATACATATTTACAGTTCGGGGGACATCGCGTGCCGCCAACAAGCTTGCGATTAAAACGTTTTTAAACGCAAAGAAACTATACTCGTTGAAATAATCCGCGTCGCTCATGCGCGTTACGTTATCGTAATTCGAAGTGGTTCAGATTTTCCTCTGCTGGTGATCTTGTAATCTTTAAGTGAATCGCATTATACTTCGTACGACGTTTTCGTTGCGCACGAAAGGAAAAAAAAAACTAGTTTATCTATAATGAATTCCGACGAGTATCGTCTCTCTGTGCGGACGTTTGAAAAATCGTAAAACTGTGTCCGCGATGGCGGACGGTAGCGTGAACGAGCGATCTCAGACCTTTGATTTTATCGAAACGAGCAGGCTAGAGAATTCACGTTCGTTCGGAACCTGTTGACGATCGAAGCGCGCGGGCAGAACTTCGAATCGTTCGCGACGATCATCGTCGCGACTGCTTTCGGCATCTGGTCTCATCAGGACGACGATAAAACGACGCGAGGAAACGACAACGACAGTTGCGAATCGGCAGTTTATCGATCCGTCGATCGCGATTGGGAAACGTTTATTTGCTCGGTCGCGGCCGAACGCGGCTGGCACGCGGATTGGAAATCGGCGAGCGTGGGTCGTCGGGCGCCAACCTGTTGCTCGTGATCGGACTCGTTTCCATTTAGAGGAGCCTTCGGTGAGCCTTCGCGGCTATAAGCTACGTGGGAACCTCCCGTCCTGGTTTTCGGAACCGGGAATTAATCAACCCGAACCAGCGGCGCCCACTTCTGATTAACGCCCGAGCGTGTTCTTATCGGAGAAGAACCCTCGGAAGTCTCGGTGGTAGTCGTCGATCGATCCCGGCTACTTCTGATTAACGTCGCGAGGAGGTTGTTGACGATAGCGAGTATTCAAGATACTCGTCTTCGACTTGAGACGGGGAATTAATCAGCCGAGCCCACCGAGAGGTCGAGTGTTCGCTTGTGATTAAAGTAAAGACGCAACGTAGACTCTTCTCCAACGGAGATTACGGGATCACGAGTGTTCGAGATAACTCTTCGATCCGACGCTCGCGGGAGTACATTCCGGTGTCCGATTAATGTTGAAGGTGCGACTGTTTTATCGTGTAACACATTCATAAATATCCAAAAGTGTGCGTTGAAAAAGTTTAACATATAAAAAAGATATCACTCTGAAATTCGATGGACGTGGATTGATTGATCATTTTCGGTAAGACCGATGTAATAACGCGGAAACAGAGTGAACGTTATCCCGAGAGAGAACGAGAGCCGACAAGATGTCCGGTTACTTGGCGATCAGCTTGTTGCTCTTCTGGGCCAGCCTGTCGCTGGTGAGCCCGTCGACTAAGGAGCTGCTGGAATGTCGTGCGAACCTGACAGCTGCCATCAAAAACGACACGACGTTCCTGAGGAAGGTGCGTCAGTCGGACTACATTTTCACGGGAAAGATCAAGGATCTGCGCCACGGGCAGTTGTTGCACGCGCGCGTCAAGCGGGCGATCAAGGGCGCGCTCAACGCCACTGTGGATCTCTTTTCAAACGACACCTGCGGCCGTTACATCAGACGCGGCTACACCGGCATCTTTATGGGGCGTCGCGACGCCGCCGGCGATCCGCGACACTCGGACAAAATCGTGATGCACTTTGGCCCGGTGCCGCTCACGCTCGCCAACCTCGACAGGCTGAACGCCGCCGTCAGAGGTGAGTTCTTCTCTTTCACGGCCGTACTTCGTGTCCGTGCCTCGGCTCGTTTCGCGCTTTAACGACATGCCGTCGCGCTAAAATGCGCTTCCCGTTAATTGGATAAGTCGGAAATACCACGCGGCTCATCGCCACGCTCACCGTCGTCCGTCGGGTGCGAAGTTTACTCGCAGCACAGCTTGTTCGCCTGAGTTTAATAGATCTCATCCCGTCATAGACGGGAGCGCGTTTCGCAGGGGAATTATGCGGCAGCAGTTAGTTTAAATCATAGTTCGCGCTACTGTTTCTATTATCTACTCTGCGGGTTATTGCCGATACATAATTTTAATTCGCTCAGATAGTTTATAAAATTCTAATTTCGAAAAGAAATCTTCGCCTGCGAGTTTCGCGAGACGTTCGAATTCGCCCACTTGGGGGTACGTCACGATTTGTTTCGCCGCAAACGCAGAAATTCACACTCGCATTCCTATTATTTGTTACTTCCCGCACTCGGTATAATTTAAGAATAAAGGAGCGAATTCATACTTTCGCGATGATACTCTTGTGGCGTGGTTTTTTTTTTTTTTGGTTTTTGCATATTGTGCAGTATTCTCTTACAAGAGTCGCGAGCGTGAGCGTTGAGCGTGTTGACACGCAATGCGTTCTCGGTACGTAGGTGGATAAAACACGTCAGTCGGTTAGCACTCAAGGTCTACCATGGACGATCGCCTCAATGAAAGTCCGAGAAACCTAAGAAATAAACTAGCAAGCAGTTTCTCTCACGTATAAATTAAAAAAAAAAAAAAAAGAAAAAGAAACGTCAATACATTATCTTAACTATTCCGGCTATAATATTTATCTGTAATGTGAGCATAGAGTTTTAAAAAATTTCTAAACACCTTGAACTTTTCACCTAACATACAAAGATGTTTTTCGGGTTTGTTTTTCTTTTGCTTCGCGTCTTGGAAGATATTTGTCATTCAAAAGTTGTTTGTGTCCACATAGTTTTGCGTCTCGAAATGTCAGCAAAAAAAAAAAGAAAAAAGAAAAAAGAAAAAAAAAACAACGCAAGTGCGCGGCTCGCGAGAAAATGTGATTCATCGTGTCGCGTTTAACCGCGACGATTATTAAATCACGGCCGCTTCGCCTCACGCAGGCCATGCCCCTTTTCATCGCGTTAATCGCGCTAAATAAAGCGGCGCGCATTATAAATAAATTACGACTATAACTTAACTCCTTTACGATCCGGCAGAACGCTTAATTCCTCCCTTGGGGCCAGTGATACCGTTCCGGCGTGATGTACCCCGGGTTCGGTCGCTCGGGATTGTTTCGTGGACTATTAAAGAAATTAATGTTGGAATTATAAGATTCGGGCTTCCCGGGGAAGCCACATCGCGCGAGTCCCGAAGTAATAGGGAGACGTGATTTATTTAATAAGCGGAGATTAAGTATGCGAGTGTCTCTCTCCTCTTCTCTCTCCTCCGCGCTTCTCTCTTCCTCGTGTCGTCTTTTTTATTCTCCGAGATCGGTTTTACGCTCGAACGTGGCGCGCGCGCGTGACGATGTCGACGACGCGATATCGGAGACGTTGATGAATAAAAGTACTCGACCACCGCGGGGCTAATCGTTTAATCTCAATAACTCACAATGCCGCCTGGAACCGACAAGGCTATCGCGTCACGTCGCTTTCCTCGATCCGATGACTCCTTTTCGCCTTCCCAGTTCATTTGCAAGTCGATCGGCGTACGTATGTAGATAGTCCGTAAAGTGTCGTCGCCGGTCTTTGACGAAAAGGTCATGTCGTGTATAATTAGAAGCTTTTCCAGCGATGCCCGCGGGGATCCCGATTCGAGGGGTGCGGCGATTAACATCGCGGCGATTAACGACGAGTTTCAGTGTTCGTCCGCGAAGGACACGGAAGCGTCCGTTTCGATATAATGAAAGACCGAGAGCCTCGCATCGAGAAAATCGCCGCTCTCGCAAAACCATCACGCGGAACTGATTATGTCCTTCCGCGATCCAACGTATAACGCGTCCAGAATGCCTCGGGCAACGCTACGTCCTCAATAGACAGAACTTTTAATATAATCCGTGTGAGAGAAAAAATTGCGTGGTTTTTCGACGCAAAGTGTTTCGATCAATATCTTCAAGTTTCGGATTTTTTCTGCGTCTGCGGTGATAATTACGTTTCACGTAATTGGCGTACGTATATACAGAGGATACCAGAAGGATGTACTGTTAACTCGCATCACACCATCTTGGAAGAGTCGCTGCCCACCTCCTCTTCTTTCTCCGCCAATCTTGTCGTTCGCTCGGGCCCGATCGCGACTTCGCGGCGCCGCGTTAATCACGACGCCGCGCGTTCATTGGACGTCGCGATTACTGGAATCACGTCGAGAGTTCGTCGTTATTACCTCACTCGTTTGCGAGTCCTTTTACAATCGCGAGAATTTATTTACACTCAGCACGCAAATTTTTCGCCTCCCTTCGTGGGAGGAAGCCCACTTCCCGCGCGAGACGACCACACGCGCTCGCGCTTTTTATTCTGATGCGACGCTATCAGCTTTTTGCTGATACGTAATGTTCCGCGAACAGAAACATTACATATCAACAAGTAGTTGAATATCCTGCGCGCGTTACGTACACATCGAGAGATAAAATGTCAGTTCCGATTAAGTTGCAGTTCTCCTTTTATCGGCGCGAGATAGCCTGTAACTTCTGGGCGATACAGCGCCCGTAGCTACCCGCTATCATTATATGATACCAGTTGCGGATTGCAACATCACGTGAATGGAAGCTCGTATTTATGGACGCACTAAATTTTCTCGGATATATTGCAGGTTGTTTGTAAATTCAATCGTTTTCACCTTAGATAAACACACGTGTATTAAATTAGATTCGGGGGACATTTCAATCGCGATTTTATACCGCGCGCGGTTATTAATCTCGAGCGCGGTTTGTTTTTAACGTTTTTGACGCGCGGAAATGACGTTTAAAAACATTTGACGCGGAAAAGGTATATTCTTTGTCTGTTTGTAAAAAATCGCGTCGCGTCCGCGCGTTACCGAATACCGTAATTATATAGCGCGACCGGCGAGGCTGCACCTGGTCGCCCACGTCCGCGCGGGGTCTTTCTCTCACTTGACGCCCGTTCCCGACGCGGCGGCAGGACGCGGCGGCGCGTTTTCTCCGCGAGTCCTGAGAGATCCGATTCAGGCGTCGAGCGAGAAGTCGCCTCTCTCGGGGGATCAGCATAATACGGTGCCGGCCCACGCGTCCTGCCAGCCCAACAACACACAGGCACGCCCAGTCGTCACAGTCACATAACTGCCCAGGTGTGCCCGATTTCGAGAGAGAACTTCTCTCTCTCTCGCGTGCCGTCTCTGCTCTTTCTTTCTCTCACTTTGTTTGAAAGATAAGCGAATTAATATAGTTATCAATGAGGAAAAATACTTATCTCGCGCGGCGAATAAAAACCCCGAAACGCTTTGCAAACGCTCGCTCGAAATTAACAAAATTTTATTTTGCACGGAACTAATGAAATTGACCACGGCGCGAAGAGAAAGATTTTTTTAAGTGTAGGATATTTATCTCGCACACACACACAGCGACGTAAAATAGACTCCATGAGTGAATAGCAAAAATATGAAGAGTTCTATTATCGATACACCACACGTAGAAATGCATAGAATCTCGCTACACAATGTGTATATACGATTCAATGCGAGCTCATCTAAGCGCGCGGGGAGGAACTCCATTAATTTTTCATTGTACGTGCGATGCGGTCGAAAAAAAAGTCGATAATGGATCTCCGATTGAGCTCTCGCGCGCGACTATTGTTACAAGCCGATGCGGTACCGCGCGCGGTCGGCACTGATTTCAAAACGGTAATTATCCGCGCCCACGCGCGAGCGGCGGCAAGTATGAAATGAGAGCCGCCGCCGCGTGCCTCGCGATCACGATCCTCACATACACGATCGATGATATCTCGAGAGAGCGAGAAGAACGAAGATCGAGAGAGGATCCGGACCGGAAGTGCAACTCAGTGGCGAGGTCGCGCTCTCCTTCAAATTGCCACCTTGTGTAGTAGAAGCGCGGCGAGGCTTGCGCCTCATTAATTTACGTCGCGTGTAATTTATAGACAATCGCGCGTGTTTTATTTTTTTTGTTTGTGACTTTTCGAGACACCTCTATCGGAGACGAGATTACACGTCTGTTTGATTACATGTTCTCTTTTTTTTTCTCGTTACTATTTTACGAACTTCGAGTTCTCGTTATACAATTTTATAGTCGAATTAATAGCGATTTATTATCGAGAGGCGTGTTGGCTTTTGATAAATTCTTTTAATGCACGGTCCGTGTCGCATTTATCGTGTATCGCGCCGTGAAGTTCCTCCCCGATTTCTCTCTCTCTCTCTCTTTCACGGGGAGGAGAGAAAACTGTGAGATGAAAAAGCAGAAAAATTCACGCGAGATCGATAAGTCACGCTTCATTAATTTTCTCTCGCGAGATAATTTGTAGTCCGCTCTCTCGGTGACTCGCGAGAGTATACCTGCGATTATGCTCGGACACGTACAGGTATTGGGAGCAGTTATCGTGCCATAATTTTAGCACATTTCAGACATTAATAATTCATCGAGCGCGATCGGTGTATTTCTCAGGCTTTCGATACCGAGAGCCGAAATTAGAAAAAGTAGGCAGCGCACGTAGATCAGATTAGATGAAAACCGGCCGACGCCGTTTTCTGAATAGCGCCAGGACGGAATATGTATAAGTCGATGGATATTACGTTGCCGGGCAACGTTCTAATTTATCGCAAATTACGAGACAGTAGCTGGTGTATGCGAGAGTAGGATCTGACAGTTTCTAATTTATTATCGAGTCAACAATACAACGACGTTATAATTAGTCGCGTGTCGAATGTGTGCGGCATCGAGAAACCATAATTTCTAGGTATTAATAATTCATTCACAGCAACACCGCGGTCTGTATAACGTGAGAAACTGCGTTTATGAAGTTAGATGCATGCGAGGTTAAATATAAGAGAGAAGTGTAATACCTTCTAACAAGGTTGAAAAATAAAACCGCGCACGTAGATCGACTTTCCAATTTGGCTCGAGCGATCGGATAGTGATAGTTTGCTGACAGTTTGCTGACAGTTTCATTGACGCATTGTGCCAATGAATTTATTTTTCCAACATTTTTTTAAAAGGATACAATCTCCATCAATTATACAATTATGTTTATTTTTTCTGTCAAGTTTACTTATGTAATAATTTTATAAAAATTACGTTACGTAACGCCGTAATTATATCCCATCTGGAAAACGTTAAACTTCGTGATCCTCGTTCGTTTATGTAATCTTTACGACTGCGCCCGTACACGACTCTTATCCAATCAAGCTGTGAATATAACGTTTTTAGATACGTCCGTCAGTTCCCTGCGTTTCTCTTCTTTCACGATTTTTCCAGATTCACAGACGTTCTCTAAACCCGCGCAAAACGTTACCGTTTGCGCGATGTAATCGCGTTTGCGATAATAGCGCGCGTATACGTGTCATTTACTCGCGAGAATCTCTCTCTCAGAAAATCGCTCATTTACTTTATAAATAGTTTTAAGTTTATACTCCTTTCTGTTTTTCTTCCTCAACCTGAGTGATAAATCCCATCGTTACTGTGAAAATTAGTGCTTACTATTTTTGTTTAAAGATAGACGAAAACAAGTCGATCATTTTTGTTTGAAATAGTTTTGTGTGTGCGTGTGCGCATACATTATTGTAATACATTATGACATCGTTATCTACAATTATCCACAAGCGGTGCTCACAATTCACGTAAAATCGTTTCGACTGACTGTGCAACTATAATATTCTTTTACTTCGATTTTGATTTGAACTCGTTTCTGTCTTTCCTTGCGCGCGGTTGCGCAAATATATTTCACGCGCGACACATATAAAGTGTCTAGGACCGGTCCTGCCGCTGTCACGGTATCCGCATTTATCGGTAATTGCGATTTATAACGGCCGGACCCTTAATGGTACGTGCGTCATTTGTCGCCTCTCTCGATTTGTACGAACTCGCTCTCGAATTTCGCGCGACATCAAAGGTGCGTTGCTAATCTAATAAAATCGAGGTGATATTCTTTCGCGACGAAAGCGCGTATTTCGTCCGAGAGAGAAAGAGAGCACCTCGACGAATCAGAGAAAGAGAGGACATAAATATTGTGATCCAGATTCGCATTTGTGTCAGACCGTAACCGTGTCTCTCGAAACGACGACCCGCGAAAGTCGTTTTGCAACGCAAGACGTATCTTGCGTACAACGCGCGCGATTTAAATTTTGGAAGTGTTTTATATTAAAAAAAAGAACAAATATAATTTTTTTTTTAATTATAATCGAGAGTTGAGATTTTACGAGCTCATCTCGCGAGAACATTTCGCTTCGAAACGAGATCCGAGCTTTGATATAAATACGACTCGAGGTGATACACAGATATCACGCGCGTTGCAACCAGATATCGCGAGGATAGCGACACTTAATTCCTTATCTAATTTCCACGGATTAGTCCGCCTGTCCGAGCACGTCTCCGATCGTCTTCGCGGAGCTGCGAATCGTATCGCGCGAAAGATCACTCATCGTCGATGATAATCCCCGCGTCTAATGTGTTCTTCGTATATGCGCGCGCAAATCCGAGTAGGTAGGTAATATCGAGCGTCATTACCCGCGTGCGTAATACGAAAATTCTTGCGCGCGCTCGCTGCGTCGTTGGTATTAAACGCGCCTCTATCGACGATATAAATTTGTCGCTCGGTAAATCCTAATCTCGAACGCGGGCGATTAGGATTTACAATGTGCATACCTCGGAGTACATGCACGTCATCTGTCACCGAGAGGGGACCACCGCTTTATGCACCGCGGTGGCCGATCCGAGGGGATTAGCCGGGGCTGGTTGTGTTGCGCTCGCTCTCAGTTGTTGCACAGCGCCGGGGTTTCACCGGCGGCTGCTTCCTCGGCTCGTGTTGCTCGTGCTCGAGCCGGTGGTAGGCGGCTGATTGCGCTTGTGGTCGCGAGCGCACGGCCTGCATTATGCACGCTTTGTAAACCGAGCCGCTGAAAAATTAGTGGCGCGCGCGCGCAAGTGCACGGCCGGGGTAACTCAATAACAGAGAGCGGATGTAATCGCCTAAAGCCGATTCCGTTCCGCGGCGTTTTATATGTAGATACTTTTTTTAATCAATTCGGTTCTTGATTACTTTTGAGTTAATATTTCTTGGGCTGAAAATTGTGTATAGAAAGAGTTTGAAAATTCTCTGAGAAGAATTTTGGATATTTGGACTTGGAAAAATTTTAAACTTTAGATTTTTAAATATTTATAGAGTTTTAAATATAAACCTCTACTTTCGTTCTCATCTTTTCGATTTGTTAATTACAAGGCTTGAGTCTGCGATGTGTGATACTACGTCGTTATAAAACTCGCGTGTAAGTCATCATCTCTTTCTCATTAGCGAATGAGTAGGTGTAAAGTCGAGTGTTTACGAGCGAGAAGCGTTATTTAAGCTTCGTATAAATCGTAAATCATTCGTTCGGTTCTCTGAAAAAAAAAAATGCGGTGTATTTTTGCTGGGAAATTAATTTTTCCACTTCTCTCTCAACTAGCTTTTAAGGTCCGTCGCTTTTGCGTAACTCGGTCGCTCGCTATTTCAGATCTTTTCGTTTCCAGCACGCGCTTTCTCGATTATTTTCTTAGGCGCTTCGACGACACTCCCGTTCTTGCCGGGATAAAAAAAAAAAAAAAAGAGCAGGAAGACGAGGATAGATGCGCTTCCGCGTGTCTCACTCCCGTCATCATTCTCGGCCAATAAAAGCTTTTAACGCTTTGGCCATAATTCGAGGCCGACGCGGGACGAAGTAGAAGAAACGGGGTACCCCATCTCTCTGAAAAATTCCGCGTTTGCGTCAATATTGTTACAGATAACGTTATTGTAGGCAATGTTAAATATGAAGTTTTTCTCGTCGGGAAATCTAGTTTTGACAAAAAATAATCGCGCAAAAAAATATCGCTTCTCTCAGGAAAATTTGATATATCTTGGAGAGAAAAAATTCTCTCTCTTGAATCTGAAAAATAATCTCTAAGTTATCAGAAATATTATTTATTTATCAAATCTCATATGACAATGGTTAAATCGACTTCGAGCAATTTGATAGACATGACAATCCGATCGTGCATAATGTAACATGCTTAATATAGTTTGGCGGATCTTCACGATAAATATCGGAGAATCAATCTCCGTTCTGCGGCGATATATAATTTTCGAAATTTTCATGCAAATGGACAACTTCCTTTATTAAATTTCTATAACTATGTCTTACGTAACACACACAGAGCAGAAAATGTTCTGTCTCTGTCACGTTGTTCGAAACCTACCGAATAGCTCGGGGTCATAGACTCGGTCTTCTCCAATTTGTTTTGGACCAGCTAATTTCTTCGGGCGACTGAAACGTTGCCTCCGCCCTCGAATCGGTTTTAATTAAAAGATTGTGTTCCACGTCTCGTTTCGGAATTTTCCCACGGCCATGTGTTCGCTGACCTTTCGTATGACCTGCAAAAGCCCCTTGCTGAAAAAAAACGTTTTAATGTTCGTGTCATAGTCCTGCGCTGTGTAATTATAAAGTATATTTTGAAAAATTATCTAGTTATAGATAATTATTTGCGTATGCAACATTTCCAAGTGTTTTTCTCGGGACGAATTAAACGACACCGATCCGCTCGTTGAAACGAAAGGGCGACTCGGCTGACCGTATTTTGATTCGATCTCGACGCGGCGTGGCATCGAGGAGAGGATACCAGTTTGTTCGCTTTCCCCGACGTGTAAGACCGGGCCATTAATTTGAGCGCGTGTCACGATATTTACGGGGGTGTGCGCCGGCTCGTCAGGTTCCCTCTCTCGTCTTACTTCCTCTCCCGAGATCGCCTCCTCGTCAATTAGTCTTTCAACGTGGCTCAGGTCGCACATCTTCCGCGTCTTTTTTTCTTTCTACCGTTTCTCAACGGTCTCCGAGCGACGCAACAGCGGCGGCACCGACGTGCCTTGAAAATTACCGGATAGTCAAAGCAAGTCCAAAAGGAACGAGAACATCGTGTCGCGCGCTGAGCAAAATTAAGTAAACTCATAAGAAATAACAATACAGGCATCGATGTCTATTTGGTTAAACTTTCAATTGTTTGTATTTCAAAATTTTTCTAAATTCTTTAATTATTTCATAACAGTCATTGCTGTCAACAGTTTCCCAACTTTTATTTGATTTCCGCTTGAAGAATATTTTTCAAGATCTCAGATTGTGACTCCGCTCGATTGAACACGCACTCACTTAAATAATACGGCGGCACCCACGTCGCCAGACACTTTGGTAAAGATTTCGTCGAATAATTGAAGGTGTAGTGTAGGTGTTACACGGCTATGACAGCCATCGGTACTCCCACCTTGCTCACCGTCCGCTTTCTTCTCGAGCGCGCGGCGGCGCGTTTTATTTCGAGCGCGAGAGGAGCTGGCCCGCTGGTCTGCTGGCTCACCATGACACGACGGACCTCTCTTTCTCTACTTTTTTTCTGTTTGATTTTTCCAGTCGCTTCCAGAAGAACCGCAAGCTACCGATTCGAGACCTGTGTGTTAAAGTTCACGTCCTCTCGGATATCTTTCCCGCGCGCTCTTTGCGAGGTCAAGGAGCAACCTCGCTCGCGCGGATGCTCATAAAGACGTTACTGCTATTATTACTATTATTGCCGTCGTTGTCGCAATTTTATTGTCTCTCGAGCGCGTGCCGCACGAAATGTCGTGCCAGATGGCAATCGGTTGCATTTTCAGCCGGCACGTCCGAGTGTACGAGGGTGTGTCCCGGAAACCACGTGCTTTTCTCTCTCTCTCTCCCGTACCATAAATATTCGATATGTAATTGCACAGATAATCTTTAACGCAAAAAAAAAAAAAAAAAAATAATAACTTATTGTCAAGTTTCACGTAGAGTCGGTACTTTAACGATTGAAGACACCAAGAGCAGCGAGTTTAATTTTTGATAATATATCACATCACGCGACGGCTGTCTAGTTCTGTTCGATAATTCGACATTTAATTATTTACACTTTTTCTTCCAAACTTGATATATTTCTGTGCGTCGGCAGATACTTCGTACGCTCACCTAACGTGACTTCTCTGAGAGACCGTGTGTATAATAACGTCGTGCGCTTATCTAGTTTCATCAAATTCTTTTCGAAAAAGTGTAGTAGTTATAATACCCATTGGGAGATCCAATTTACTTCTTCACTTCTCGGTTAGCTGAATATCGCGATCGAGCGCGCGATATTCGTTTGGAATAATGTGCTTCGGGATTTGTACCGTCCGTCCGGTAAATTGGAGCATCCGTTATTTCAGATAATACTGACGTATAATTCTTCTCAGTCTGACAGTAGCGACTTGATTTCACGAAACGAGATATACTAACGATAATTTGATTCCACGGATTTATTTGAAAAAAAAAGAAAGATCGAGAGAATATTGTATTACATTCCGGAACACGTTTGCGCTCGGTAAAGCGGAAGGATACGTGTCAGAAAAAAATTGATTGAGGTAGGTGCATTTCCTTTTTCGTTTCTTAATGCGGATATTTTCTATCGGCGAGGTAATCGGCAACAGAAGAAAACGAGAAGAGAATTATCGATAGACATTCGTGCATCACTCAGCCTCCTCGAGGACTCTCGACTCTCTCGCGGGTCGATTAAATCATCTCCATATTTAATGAGTAGACCGACCTTCCTTTTATCTGCCGATCGGAATTTCCGGCTTGCGGGGACCGGCGGCAATTAGACAGATCGGAATCTCGTTTTCGCGGCGCGCATCGTTAAGGCCGCCGCCTTCTCCTCCTCCGCCCTGAGGGTGGGCGGTCGGGGTGGCTTTAACGACGATTTTGATGAATTTTAGTCGGATTTAATTAGGAGGCGCGCGCGCGCGCTCACGTTTTTTCGTGGCCCGTTACTCGCGCGGCGGCTCCGCGCGAGGACGTTAAGAATCGAGTTTTGCATGGCCGCGGGACAAAGCCATAAAATATCAAGCGTAACAGCTTTCAATTACGGGTCCCCGTATGCGCGTATGAACCGCGTGTAGATTCAAACCCGCCACCGTTAAGGGAGGGGGGAAAAAACGAGAAATGCGCAACCCGCGCGAGAAAAAAAAACAACGAACGCTAATCGTGGAATTCCCTTGTTGGTCGCCCTTGAAATTGCTTCTCGTCTGTTATTTCGGCCCTTGTTACGCGGATGCTGACGCGAACGCGCCCGAGAGCTGATGTGTGAGGAATGGCGGGGATTCTCCTTTGTCTGCGATTGAAGACGAAACGCATGTCGTACATCAGTCGTGTCAGAAAAATCTAATTTTGACAGACGCCGAAATATGCGGTAGAAAAGAAAAAAAATACATGTAAAATTAATGAACAGATATTATAACGATAAGAATATCAGCACAAATAAAGACGATAAAGTCTTGTAACGAAAATTTGAGACTTGTAAAAAAAAAATTACGGTAGTTGGTAGTTCATGAAAAAGAAAAAAAAAGATTTAGATTTGGATTTAGATACGGAAGACGAATAGTTCACACATTGTATTTTGTAATTTCATCCTCTTCGTGAGTGACAGACACGGAGAAGCATCCTCGTTCTACGCTATCAAAATATTCTGACACGCAGAGAGAGAGACGAGAGATATTAGAACAGGTTTTCCTCTAAGTAATTTTGTCGCTCATTACACATTGCGATCGTAAAATCTTCCACCGCTCTCTATCGAACATAATTCCGCTTTGTGTCTTTGACAGATAATGGCCCCGGTGGCGCCGTTGCGATCTCTCGCGGGCTCAGAAAGTCCATTGTTGCGTCACGGCGGCATTTCATGCTGCTCCCGGCCGCAATCAGAGATTTTTACGCGGATGCTGCCGTGCACCGCGTCGTCGTCGTTTAGCGGGGTTCGCGCATGATTGGCGTCACGGAGGTTGCCGTAAAGACGTCGGCGGGAGGTGGCGGGAGCTACGTGGAGTGACGGGTCGCGTACATTGGCGTACAAGTACGAAACCGGCGCGATTCAGTATCGCGCGATGCGAGAAAACAGTATTTTGACGAATTTAATTTCCAAAGAGGTTATTTTTTGAATGTGATTTACAAATTTAGTCGAATAATTTAATCGCGTTTAAAACCTGTCAAGTTAAAAGGGACACTTGAAAGTACGCTTTAAATTCTCGAGTGTAGGTGCTCTTAAATTCAAAGATTATATAAATGTGTAATACGACAGATTTATACGTGTATAAAATTTAATAAGACTAAAACACATTATACAATTTGCATTTCCAGAGAACATGTATGAAATTTCTTATCTTATAGAGTGTTTAAGTTTGCGCTTTATTTTGAGAAATGAGAACATGGAATATGTATAATGAATATTTCATATTCTCGTTTCATCTCCGACACTATCGAGTTTCGATGCAAATTTTCTGAAACACCTTCTCCCCCCCGCACGATTGTGTCATTCCTTAATAGCATGGTAATTGGCGATTCGTCAAGCCGCGGACAAGCCTCGGAACTTGCTCGCCGTGTTAACCGCTCGGCCCCGAGACACGACGCAAATTTGCCCGGGAATCTTTTGGAGCACTTCGCGACGACGAAACGTCCGATGAGGACGAAACGAGGTGAAGAAAAAAGAAGACGAGAAAAAGGGAAGGAGCGCGGAAGGGAAACCGCGTGCGCTTTTGCGCGACGTGTGCGCGGAGCGAAAACTTGATTCGTCTTCTCTTTCGGAACGTCATAATTATATCGTGATTGCGCGTTCGTTCGTTATTTGAGGAGGAGATGAACGCATTCGAGATTACACAACGCATCTTTCTGGAGAAAAAATTATCTGGCAATTTCTCAATTATCTGGCTTTCTTGGTGACAGTGGGCGTGTCTCCGCGATTTTGCGATAAACCTAAAAGGAAAACGCGATTCAAAAAATGACAAAAATCGTCTCAGTACTTTTTTTTTAGTCTACTCTCAATATTTTTAAAAATTTGACACAAGTACAAATGTTACTTTTCTCTCTTTGAACAGAATATTTTTATTCTCAAATCTGTACAAAGATTACGCGGATGATCTTTCGATCGGTCGCGACAGATCAATCGACGTAACCGTAAATGATCTTACGAACAAATACACGTCGATTCGTTCTCTTCCCGCGCTTGTTTCTCGACACAGAATAACGTGATGGAATGTCGTTATATGTACGTGCGTGTCATTTTTTTTTCTATAGACTATATGACATATAGAAACAGAGACAAAGAACGCGCATCGAGTGGGCGGAATGCATCCAGCTCTCTGTTTTTCGACATCTAACGCCGCGTCGGGCCAGTTTCTGTGTGTGTATACGCGCGTGTTTCTTGGAGAAAATAAAAATTCCTACCTTAATATAAACTCCTGTGAGTTTCGTCCTGTGTGATCAAGATGCGACGCATTCTCTCTCGTCCTCCTTTTCGTGTCGGCTGAAAAAATCTATTTTGCTTCTTGATATTTTTTTAGAACGTCACTTGGTAAAAATAAAAAAAAAAAAAAAAAAAACTACCACGTGTCCTATTTATTCACGTATGTAACGCGTCTGACATTTGGTCTGACAGATAATTTCTTTCGTTCAATAAGTTTGAAGGCTATTACGTAATGTTAATATTTCCTCAGGTTAAACTAGTCGGCTCGATAATGCGCGACCTTCGATTCTTATTCTGTCAGACGTTATTGAAAAATGTACGCGCCGAGCATATACACACATATACGAGCTGCCGAGACGACGGACATTATCGACTCTTTACATGTAACATTTGCGCGCCAGACCCGTTAGTTCTCGAGCGTCCTCACCTTCTCGCTTTTCCCTCGCGTACGTGTAAGAGCCTCTCTTCCGCGACGAGTGTATGTGCGTTTCGTCTAAACGTTTTGTGCAGCAATCGTACGAGCGAGTTTTCGTGAGAGACGAAAGTCTTCAATTAACGACAGGCGGTTGATCGCACTCGATCAATCAATAAGAATCAACGTGGATGATACTTGTGGCACATTGCTGTACGTGTTTACTGTACAAACATCGTTCTCGGATTATTAGTGTCCGATCGAGCACCTTTTCGAGGCCTAAGTAAGTGCCGCGTTTGAGAGATTTTCGACGTTTATTTCCCTTCGAGTAAGTAATACAAATGCATCGATTATCATACTTGTACAAGTTTACAATTGGAATCAGCGTCCGTGGTGAAAATCACTCTCTCGGCTCTTCTCTCTCGTCAACTAAGAACGTAGTTTATTATCCAATAAACATATAATACGGTATATTTTATACAATCCGACAATTGAATCTCTCACATCGCGGCTGTTCCCCGCATGTCATTAACATTCGATCAACAGATCCCATTGTATACCAAAGCACGCAATTATAACATAATCGCCGGTGGTATCGTTGAAAAAAAAAAAAAAAAAAAAAAAAAAAAATCAGGTTCACCCTTTGCTGCACAGTGAGGGTCGGTATAATATAAATGAAAAGCGACGAGCGTTCTCGTCTTGGGTGTGCGCGAGTCCCGTACATAATTTATGAAATATAAATCCCCAGGAGAAAGCAACCCTCTCTCTCTCTTTTTCAACAAATTTGACCACACCCCACCACGCCTTCTCGCGTGGTGCCTTCGTGATCCTTTCCACCCTCGAGTTCCCTCCGCGAGTCCCCCGCGTAAGTCACCGCTTTCGCGCCGGTAAAATAATGTCTTGGTTTTTTTCTTTTTCATATACCACCGTGGTTTCTTTCCGCTCCGGGGTCCTTTGTCTCTCCGTTTTGTCCGTCTGTCTCTCGTCCTGGCGTTCCTCCGCGGGTCTGTGTGCCAGAAGGGCCATTAAAACGGTAGAGCGGACCAAAGCGACGAAGAAGAAAGTCCAAAGAGACGAATGACGTCGGGAAAGAAGTGGGGAGGGAGAGCAAGAGAGGGGTAAAGCCGACTCATTTGTTTGGTGAATCGACTTTTGGGTCTCACAAACCTCATCCACGTGTCCATCCATCGCTACGTTCTTCTAATTACATCTCCATTTGTTATTTCTCCTACCGTCCAAACGCGGAAGTTTGCCATTTAGAGTTTAGAGGATTCGTCGATTTCAACGTCGATTTGCATCGGTGCTTTTCGGCTTCTTCTTCAAGCTCTCCGATGAGCTATACCGACTCGTTGTCGGTCGATATTTGTAAAAATATTTAACAATGGAATATTTAATACATGTGACAAGTACTTTTTTTCTATCTTTTAAAAAGTTTATCGCTGAAAGGTGCGACATTTGTGGAACTTGCAATTGAGTTTCTTCTTAAATTGCATTTTCTGAGATGACGAAATCCCTTCGCTTGACAAAAATTCGGAGTGTCTTCGCAGATTTATTATCTACGAGCAAAATAGAAAAGATCGGGGGGGAGGGACACCTAGTTTTCATCTTCATGTCAGCCGTCACCTAGGCCCGATATTAATAACTGACGATTTCGAATTCATAATCATTTTTTGCGGTTGCCGAGGACCGACCCTGGGTGGCGGTGCCTTCTTCGTACGAATGGTCATTAATTATTATGGCCGACAGAAAGAGAGACAGGGGCGGAGAGGCGCGGGAGTGGGCGAGAACGTTACGGGAAGGTCGAGGGAAAGCAAATAGAAAAGACGAACGAATGCGCGAACTAACACTCGGAATTAGGCGAGGACAAACATTCGAGCCTCGTTTGGCGTCGTGACTTGACAATTCTTTAAAAAATATTTGGAATTTGCGAAGAATCTAAGATTTCTTGGACGAAGTCTGGAGTCTGTTCTCACGGAACGAATTTAAACGCGAATTTATCCTCACATTTTAGGACTCGTATAAATTTTCGTTTCTTCAGTTTTTTTAAATATACACACACGTACACCGCTGAGAAAATTTCTTCCTCTAACGAGCACGTCGAACAATATCTCCTTCAGTTTCCTTTTCTCGTTTCGCATGATTTCGCGCTGATGTCATCAGCGAATGACGGGATCACGTATGCAGATGTGGGTCATTATCGCGAATGTTTATTCGTTCCTTTCGCAGGCTACCTTTCGAGTGAGACATGAAACAAATTGCCGCGCCCTCGGAACCTACGAAATAACAGTTTTATTTTTCTCCCAAGTGCGCCATTAGGGAAGGATCAGGACCGACGCGTGATCCTTTATAACGTTTGCATTTACGTTCGTGTTTACCTTATATGCATCCGCTTGATGTGACCTTTATTACCGCGCCCGCTCACGTGCCGTATCATTTTAACCCGCCCCTTTTGGCGGCGGCGTGAACCCTCCGAGTAAACACGGGGGAGATCTTCTCCGTTTTAAGTGACGCGAGTCGGAGGCCGTTATTTTGACAGACAAAATTACACGGTCCAGCGACCGCATAATCAAATTCAATCGCGTCTCTATCGTTACGTCTAATGGCGGTTCGTCGTCCGGACTCCGCGTATACGCTCGACGCGCGAAGAGAGATCGGTGAGAGATCCCACCGATTCCTCCCGCGTGGGAGGATCGTCATTTCTCTTTCTCTCTCTCTCTCTCTCTCTCTCTCGCACGGACTCGCCGGGAATGTCACGGGTCATTACGTGAATTTACCGTAAATTTCGAATTAGGGGCCTCGCTCTTTCTCTCTCTCTCTCTCGCCCCCTTCACGTGGGGCGCGCGATATAATCGACCGTGTGGGGACGACACCACGCGGTGGTCTCCCCTGTATCCCGCGCCGCGACATAAATCGGCCGATTTTATCGATGGCCACCACGAGAAAGCGTCCTCGAGAGTGCGTTCCGCTCCCTTCGAATATACACTTCACGGATATTCCTCTTTCACTGTGCAACGCGTTCTCTTCTTCACGCGAGGACCCCTAATTTCGGGGAGCTCCGAGCTGATTTATTTCCAGATCACTCGACCGAGCCTCTTCTCGGAGTTCACCGTCGCGTTTGTACTTTTGAAAAATAGTGTCCCTCGCTATGTATATATATATCCACCGCGGGAAAACATTCTTCGTAATGAGAATGAAAAAAAATTTATGTTTAGTCATTACGTAAATATATATACAGAAGAGAAAGAGCACGAAAGAATAACAAAATGAAATATTATTATCAGCCGCGAGATTGCTCGCTATGCAGCCGAGTCGTCGAAGGAGATACGATGAAACTCTTTTTGGAGGGAGCGAAATGCGCGCGTGTGCAAATATTATAATTGGATTTATTCACAAACGTCGCGGACCGATAGGGCCGATAATTTCGTGTGTCGTCGAGATTTCCGACGTCGAGTGTGCGCTTTTGAAACGCTTTCAACCGCCCGATGACGATGATACCAACCAGCGTCAATCGAGCTGTCGTTGATGCTGGAATGCGCTGCGGTCCGTTCTCTCTCTCTCTCCTTCTTTCTCGTGCGAGTTTAGATGGAGTGTTGGCAGTGCTGGCGAGAAGTGGAACGCCCGGTATCTCGATTGGCCGACATACTGACGGATCGACAGGTGAATATACAGAGAGAGACAGAAAGAGAGAAAGAGGGAGAGAGAGAGAAAGACTACAAATAGTCCCGTACAAAATTATCGACGGATCTGACGTTCACGGTGGCCGGCTATCGTCGAGGACCATCGACGCGGGGGGAGGGCCGGGAGAGGGAAGAGAGCTTTCTCCCTTTCCCCCTTTCATAAAGAGATCAGACGAAACCAGTCGGCCGAGGCGAATTGCGAGCAGCAGTTCTCTTTTCCCACTGACGACTTTTGATTCCTTTTGGCCGATCCCAGTTTGACAGGAAGCGATTTATTTATAATGGCAACTCGGTAGCCGCCATTCGCTGTGCATCACACACACAAATCGAGATAAATTTATGGATGACATAAGAACTGTCAATACAAGATCGCAATGTTCGTTCGACGCGCTCGTGTGTTCGCTTCGTCGTTTACTCTTCTTCGATCGTTTAAGCTACTTCGTCGTTTTGGTCGTTTTGCTAACTTGACGTGATCTCAAAATTGCGCGACGAATATAAAAATCAATTTATATCTGTGTGTTTTCAAATATTCATCTTCCGATCTTAATTAAAAACATTTTAAAGGTAGATGCAATCTTAGAAAACAATGCATGTGAGATCAATAATTTTTTTTTCGAGAAAGCAGATTTGACATTTTGAGATTTTTATCTCCCTCAGGATTTCTATTTATATCTGTTTTCAGGCTGGCGCAAAGTTATCCTTTTGGCCGTCTAATCTCGCCTTATCTCATGGTCTTGCGGCCTGTTCAACGGTTTGTGCGTGGGCATATTTGCGTTCTGTTTCGGTCTTCGGGGAGAGCGACGGTTCGCACGAGGGGAGGGGACGGTGAAGTTATCGATGAACACGGTTGGCGTAAAAACCGCGAAGATACACACCGTGAGATCGAGGGGGAGATTCTCGAGAGGAAAACAGGATCGCTTTTAGTCTTATCGTTCCGACAGCCCTAATAGGACGCGAGAGAGATGCGCGTTTTACCGCTTCAACGCCGAAACTTTCAGAGATAAGAGCCAGATAAAAACGGACGAAGAGCAGCGGGATTCGTGCGCGCTGAACACACGAAAGTTTGAATAATTATCGTTACGACGAGGCGCGTAATCGCGCAGTTGAAAACGTGTAATACGTACCTTGATGAATGAATCTAGATATCCCCTGTACTGTTTATGCATAGGGCATGAATATTAATATCAACGTTATCACGCGCGTTAAAATCGCGCAGATTTATACGTGTACACGCGCGCGTATACGCCTCGTTAATATTTACTTAAAACACTTTACCGGGTCGTTTAATCGCGATTTAGAGCTGGGGAAAGGGGGAGAGAGAGAGAGAGAGAGAGATCTTATCCTCGAGCGAGAGATTCCGCTTATGCGCGCCAACATCGGTTAACGCCAATTCTGATTAGCGGAATCTCCTTGTCCTAATTGGACAAGGAGCTTAAATCTAAATTACTGGCGAGTAGTCGATAATCTCCGAAGTAATTCGACAGCTCGGCTGTAAAGTCGTCCGTATCGCGGACAGTAAGTCGCGTAATCGCGAAAATTTAATTAACTCCTCGACGCTCAATTCAGTCAGCGCGCGTCTTATCCGGCGAGAGACACGCCGATCGGAAATTCCTTGCTACGCTCCTGCGTGATAACGAGCCGAAGAGCTCCCTGATCGGCAAAAGCCTTGGCCCCCACCAAGTACGAGGTCCTTCACTGCACACACGTGGAACGGGACAATTCGCCCCCCTTCCCATATGCAAATGCAATTTCGTCGCAAACGCACTCGTGCGCGCTCTCGCTCGCTCGCACGTCCGTTACGATTGGCAATATTTCGGGTGTGAGAAATGGGAGGCAATCTATATGTAAGTAAGGCCGCGGGACGGAGACGTGTAAGGGCCCTTCTCTTCGAGGCCGGCCTTTCCGCCCTGAGGAAAAGACGGAGAGAACCAAAGGAATGAGAGAAAGAGTAGAGAGACACAGTGAGAGGGAGAGGAGCTTCTTCTACCTCTGCGTGCGAGATAACATCTCGAGAGAGGATCGGTAGCCGCGGAAGCAGGAGCATAGATCATGCTAATGACATTCCGCCGATACGATGCATGCTCTATGTCCCGTCGCGATCGTTATCGATAGATATCGTGACGTTCGCCGGATACGCGGAGACTATACGTACGAACGCGCCGCGCGCGCGCGTATTTGCCGCGAACCACGTCGTTACTCACCGGCGCGTCATAAATCCTCACGTATGACGATAATTGAGACATGGAAAAGCCGGGCAGATTAAACGTCGGAATAAATATCCCCGGCGTGAATCGGCACGGATCCTAACGAGTGGACACGACCATCAATCCGCTGTCGCATTGGGTCCGACAATCGAGAAAGCTCGGGATTATAAGTTCTCCGCGCGAGAATTGCGAGAGCTGCGCTGCAACTTTTCCCACAGACGAGGTACCTACATATCGTAAACGGCGCGAGTTTGTAAAACGAGAAAATAAGATCGCCCCCTTCCCCCAAAAAAAGTGATCATTATTCGAACGTGTCAGATCTCATCTGCTTCGGATCTATTCCCTTTGTTCGGTCGCGAGACGAGACGCAATCCCTCACGTTCCTCCATTAGTCAGATCGGGCGACGAAATTGCCGGCCGCCGCGTACGATTATGACATTACCAACCATTTGTTACGACTGTCATTAAGTCGGAACCTCCGACCCTTGGGGAGGCTGTCGAAGAGTTCGGATCGATCGGTCCGATGCGCACATCTTTAACGCGTCGTTGGACCGAAAAGAACATAAATGATTAGAGAAGAGTTAACTTTTTATTTTTTTTATTGTTCCTATATTTTGTAAAAGTTGACCAATTTTATTTTTTCACAGTTTTATTTTATTAAAGGAAATTTCGCGCAAATACTTTACAAATAATTATTTTTCTGTGAAGACAGTTTCTCTCATATTAAAGGCTTGTTGATAATAGGATTGTCGATCATTTGTTAAACTCGTCAATAAGCGCGAACCTTCGACCTGCGGCCGGCGTGTCGAAAGCTTCGGCCACGATCGATATCGACGCGCTTGGCGGGATACGCGAGAGACCGCTCGGAGAGTTTTTTCAAGCCGGACGAGAAGGCTGGTTGAGGACGGGGCATATCTCGGGGGTAGGCCGTAACAAATCTCGAAACAAACAGACGCCACGGCAGATTCGCCATTTAAAATCACAGCGTGAACGACCCGTTTTGACCCGGGCTTTAATTTGGAAATATGTCGGCCGATTACCGGCACCCAGAGGGGGGTGGCTGCGCGCCATTCAACGCCTCTCTTTCAACTCTTGCCCGTCTTTCTCCTCCCGTCGTTCCAACGCGAATCCGCGCGCGTCGGTGAAGTAATTTATGTACCCGTGGATTTTCGGTCTTTAAACGCCAGCTTAATAATAGACTAAACGGCTTGTTAACCTTAATTAGCCGTAAATCAGCCGCGACTCCCTTGCGCCGGCCGTACCCTCTCCCGCTCGTGCAGATTAACAGCCGCGCGTAGAATCGCCATCAATAATACTTCGTAAGCCGCGAAACAATGCTCCACGGAAGTGTATATATGTATATACATTTATTTATACATATATATATATATATATATACACACCCGCTTGATTTATGTGCGGAGGCAAGAAACCGGGAATCCTCGACGTCGCGTTTGTCCGTCGGCTGCGGCAGAAAGTAGCCGCCCTGTTATGGAGAAACCGTTGCTCGCCTCCGCTCTGTCGGCGCGTATACGCGCGTTATCGCTCGGGATTTATAACGTTCCCGATTACGTTTAACCTCGGAGAAACGATGATTACCGCGCGCGTTTCGTTTGCCAAGACAAGAAAGTGCGTGCTATTTTCGTAATATAAGAACTAAAAAATGAAGGAGAAAATTAAAGCGCGCGTTCAAAGAAGGTGGCAAAACGATTCGACATTATCGTCGCCGTGGCGAGATCGCACGTTAATCGAGCACACATGTATAATTTATGATCGCGGATTTACGACACGGTCCGGCACGTTTTTATACCGAAATAGCAAAGGGTCGATAGAGACTTGTTTCATTTTTTTTCTTGACTTCGGACGCGATTATGACGGCGAATCTGTGGCACGGGGATATCAGAGACTGGAACGATCCCGCCCGACCAGAAAGCGCAACACAATTATGGGTCGACGGCCGTATTATTCATGTCGTGTCTCACCGCCGCGGACCTGTAGTTAACTTATCTCATCTACATAACCGCGCGTTTCGTTCCCACCGCGTTTCGAGCCGACCGAAAAATACGTCTCCGCGGTTGTCAGGCCTCCCCTCGTTGTGCACCCCGCGTGAATGCACCACGTGAAATGCGTCTCGAAAATCAAGGATTCGAGAACGAATGTATCGACACGTGTCGTTGTCATCGCTAAATCATCGATAAATCTCTCAATAATCTCACAGAAAAAAAAAAAGAGTTTTTGAAATACTTCGTACGCAGCAATTCGTTCGAGCGACCTCGAGGTCACGAATAAATTCCCGCCTCGAATCCTATCGCCGCGCGCGCGGAGCTATCTATAAATGCGCGTCCGGTGAATGAAAAATCGATGGCGCCAGGGCGGCAGGTTTGTACAAGCGGTTTGTGTGGCGCAACGTGTTGGAACGCGTGCGGAAACTTGTATGCGGCTGCGAGCTCCTTGATTACGTATCGCCCGCGGTGCGTTATTACACGCTTCCAGGTTTCGCGCATAAAAGCGCGCGATTGCACGCGTAACTGCGCCTTTAAATATGCGTTCGAGTCTGCGTAAATAGCCCGGGCAAAATGGAAAGGGAAATTGCGTTGGAGCTCGTATTGGGAATCGCGATCGCTTTTACGTTTTTCTTTCGAAACGTTTTACTTGGTTGCGCTCGCGGATTTATCGCCGTGAAAAATTAGCCGGATAAACAGAATATACGTTACAGCCGCTGCGGCTTACTTGTCCGGATTTTTTGAGCGCCAATTTGAAATTCTAATTTGAAATTCTGAAAAAAATTGCGCAAAAGGAAACCGCAGACACGTTGTAATTTATCGTCTAAACGATTGCTAGATACGTTTTCTAATATCGCAGCAAGAAAATTTGGAAATATTGATGTAAACATTGAGACTGCGCGAAAGACGCCGTTTAACGTGGGATAAAGTAGAACCTAGTTTCGCAGGTCTAGAAAGATGAAAAGTGCTACTCGCACCCGAGGCGAATTTCGGTGTCTTGTCGGAACTGCATCGTGGGTGGTAGTTACTCCCGAGCGTGGAGTGCCCGCAAGAAAGCACAATTATATCGCTGTGTTAAGCCACCGGAAGACTACTTTACGTTTTGTTGCTTTTGCGCGCGCACAAATTCCCGCGAAAATTTACGAGCGACGCGCTAAGGCGCGCGTGCGCTCGGTTGCTCCGGGATGTTTATCCTTGCGCTCGGAATGTCAGGAAATTCGGTCCTGTTCGCGGTTTCTACCGCACACCCGTGTCGCAGACTTTCTTTAAATATTCAGCATTTTCGCATTTTCACAAAAGAGATTGGATTTTCTTGCGTTTTGTATGTGACACAAAATGTCGCACAAATACTCGGCTTTTTAATTAAAATTTCTTTTTTTTTTTTAGTTTTGTTGTCTCATGAATCGAGATTATGATATCGCGGCGCGATTATCCGCGAGGCGAATCAAAAAATAAATAATAAAAGATACAGGCACTTCTCTCTCTCTCGAGAAAGAGAGATTAAAGGCCTGCGAACCGACAATTAATCGAACCCGCTTCGTCAATACTAACAGAGACGAACGTTAATTGCAGGAGATATCTAGTGCTGGTCGCGTATCTCGTAAACACTTCTTACGAGGATGAAAAACCGCATCATCTCGCCGTATGTAAGCCGCGCATATCGATTCGATATTCCCATCCTCACGTCCGGAGTCGGCGGACCGTCACGACGATTGTCAGCGCGTAATGCCGGCAATTAGGCGAGGCGAAGGTAGATATCGTCGAAAAAGTGCGCTAACACGACCGTTTGCTAATTACCGACTGGTCTTTATTCCCAAGGGGCTTCTCTCTCGAATAGGCGCGCGACGGCTTCCGGCGATAGCGAGTGCCTTGTACAGGCAAAGTGTAATAATTGCGATTGGTGAGAATTCCACAGGCGTGTTTTCCGGCTTGTTCACGGGGGGACTTTATCGGAGAGAATTAGACAGCGAACAACCTCACTGACATGGTCGGTAATGCTATTTGTTACAAGAGCGATTAGCGTTTAATGTCGTTTATTATGGTTGTATTCGAGGGATGTATTTGGAATTTATCTCGTTGAGATTCGTGTAGACACAAATAGAAAAAAAAAAAAAAAACTATAATTCGTACAACCATCTTTGATACAAACGATATTGAGTTGTAAAAGCGAGTTTTTTCTCATTTAATTTAATTCCGTTTCTCTAATAATATTTTTCTCTCTCTTTCTCTCTCTCAGAGAATTAAAGAGGGTTATAAAACGAATTTTTTTTTATCGGCATCTCGCGTGATGTTTTTAATAATTGCTTTTCGCTAACCGCGGCGCGCAATAATCAGACAGGATGTAAAAGATAAGCGGGAAAGAATATTTAAAAGCACGGTGAAAGCGTTCCCGACAAATGTCATTATTGCGGTTGTTCGTACGGGCGTGTATAGGGTAGAGCCTACTTGTATTAGAGCCAGTCGGCATGAGAAGTCGTAAGTCGTCGGCGCGGTGCGTTAGCTCCCCGAATGAATTGCGCGAAACGGCTCTCGGGATTAGTCCATTTCGATATTGGACAGCTCGTTATTCCTCGCATTGCCTCGCACCGGCTCACAATTAGCGTCGCGGATGAGCGTAAGCTCTGAGCGGCCGCCGCCGCCGCCGCCGCGGGAAAAGTGCTGCGCCGATACAGCCAGCTGGCTAATTAATTACCGGCTTATCTTCATCCCGCAGGGCTTGTCGTCCGCGCTCGGACTTCTACCACTTACCTACCTGGACGAGGAGAGGACACAATGGCGTGCGTGTCTATAGGGAGACAGCTGACCACGCGATTGATATATTAGTAAAAACTTTCTAAACGTGTAACACACGTATTCGTTGTCTGTTTTTTTTTTTTCAGTTGCGCAATTTATCGAAAGACAGAAATCTTCAAGATCTTCTGTTTTTTTGTTTATAAATTTAAGTAACTGTACGCAGTGGCTTTTTAACTTTGGTTTGTTAACTTTCCGGCAAAGTTTCGTCACATTCGTCGAATTTCTATCGTCATTTAAAATACAGAGAAAAAAATAAATCTTCCTCTCAATTTGAATAAGATCGAAATGATAAAAACGTTTTTTATCAGCAGGACACAAGGAGTGCGTCACAAAAATGTTCGCGCGCTATCTCGAATCGAGATAATTAAAAGTTGGCTCGTTACGCTCGCCTATAAAGTCAGTCACGGAGATATACCGTGCTACGCACCCGAAGGATTAATAAAGTCCTCGCCGTTGATGCCGTTACGACTTAATCGCTGATTTACAGGAAAATCCCGCGTAACGCGGCGCGATACGGCAAGCGATAAAACGGACGTGCGTGTCGGAGAGAAGAGCCCGGAGGACAAGCGCCCTGCTATTTTTTAATTCGACGAAGAGTTGTCCGAAAATCGCTCTTAAAAATTCTCGCCGGCGATTACGCTCTTATCGCGCGCGATCGGTCTGCATTCCGCAGGTTCCGGGATTTCGACGTCGTTGTAATCGCCGAGATAAGTATTCGGGCCGAGCGTTTAACGATTATCAAAACCCGCTCTTCGTTCCGCTGTTTCAAGCTCGATCCGAACGATGTTAATCAACAATCTACAGAATTCTTCTGTATTTTTTCTCTTGCAATTAAGCTCCGGCAATTAGTTGATTAATGGACGTGAATATAAGAGGGAGTTAAAATACTTAGATCTTAGAATTTGCGAGAGAAGCAACGAGAAGATAGTTGTTACGAGCTTCTTTGCTTCAATTTTGAATCGTAATCGCGCAACTTCGTTCAAGTCAGTATCAATGTGACTTTGCCGTAATCTCGAGCGGCGAACGCGTTGCGATAGGCTTGATGGTAATGCGACGACGGCCTCTATGTAAATGAGAAGTTGCAATTAACCGAGGTGAGAGGAAAGGTGGAGGCCGGGAAGAGGGAGCGTCTCTCTTTCTCTCGCCCGGAGAAGGTGCTCGTTCTCGTCAACGAGAATGCGCACCGGATTTTTCGGTTTCTCGCTGAGAAACGCGCGCGGTTAATGCGCTTCGAAGGCCTACACGGTGGCGTTTCATTTACACATTAGTGCTCCGCTCCGTTGCTACAAAATCGCGCGGTAAGAAATGCAAGAAAAAGGTGTGCGACAAACGAGGACTCGCTTGAATTCGTTACAACTATCGGAGCAAACTCTCCGGCGGAATTAACATATGCAAATAAACATAAATATTCTATGTTCCCGGCGTCACACGGAAAGTTTATATCGCGTAATGCGAAATAAAGTTTGTTGTGAAACACGAAGTCCGGCGCTTTGCGGCGGAGAAACAACAAGTAGCAGATTATTCGATCAAATAATTCCAATCTTCGAGCAATTTTGCAAATATCAGTTTGTTTTACAACAAATTCGATATTTACTTCGCATGTTAAAAAATTCTACGAGGAAGAGAAACGCTCTTAGAAAATTTACTTTAAAAAAAAAAAAAAAAAAAAATGCAAATTTTCCGGAGCGCTTTCTCGGAGAGTCGGAGCTTTGAGAATTTACGCGGCTCGCGATGTAAATCCGTATGTAAACGGCGCTGTTCTCACCCGTGTATCTACGAGCGCGCTCGGCCAAGTTACACGGATGAGAATGCGCGGATGGTCGCATGTAATTAAGATCTGACTTGTCAGAGAGACCCGCGGCTCTCTTTCTTACTCGTCCCTCCACGCATGGATTGGCACGCAACTACGCGCCATATCCTTTCACGTTCCACACGTGCCTCTCCGGCACGGCCATATCCGCGCGTTAGATGCACACGCTCTTTGCTTGCCATTACGACGTTGCTTTAATCACTTCGAGACACACACGGGCGCCGCGCGAGGGAGATGCGAGCTACTGCATCTCCTCGTGAGATTACGCGAAAGAGTTGAGATGTTCATGAAACTCTCCTCGAAACATACAAGTCGTAAAAAAATTATTCTCTTGATTTACACTTTGTCAAAAAAAGTTTTAGTAAGTTAATGTGTTAGTTTGTTTAATGCGTAAAATAACGAGTATAAGTTTAATAAAGTAATCTATTCACTATAAAGACAGACACTTTACTTAAAAGTAAATAATTTGCAAAAAGTAAATAGTTTGCTAAAAAAAATGAAGTTACACGCTCGATGCTCTTCTCTTTAGAAAATTACGTCGTAACGAATGAACTTACAATGCAGGCACGTGTACACATTGTACTTCGAGAGAACGCTTCTTATTTCTTTCCGCTTATCGATCGCGCCTAATGAATAAGGAGCTGCCGTCTTCTCGTTTCACATAAACGCATCGCAGATTGCTCCACGTCAAGTCACGTCGCGTCATTGCATGTTGTCTCGCCCGCGAAGCGGACAAACGCGATCTGACGACGTATAGGACATTTACGCAGTCCTTATCTCTCCCTCTCGTTAGAGTCGTTACGAATTCGTACAAATGACGTGATGACACGGGTTTGTCATTTATTTTGAAGCTGGAAGTATCCACGGCTCTTTATAAACATCCGATGCGACAAGCTCGTCGCGTCAGATTTAAAACTTTCACGTTGTTTTATTTTACCTCGTTTAAATTCTAATCGCATCTTTAAACATTATTGATATAATTACGCATGTAAAGTTGTAAATGCAATACTTCGTGTTTGGCTTCGGAATATTACACGAAGATCAGATTCGTCATGACGTGATACGAGAATCGCGAACCGTCGACGCTGAGTCTACATCATCTGAGCCTCTCTCTCTCTCTTTCTTCCCTTTAATGCTAATGAAATTTCTATTATTAGATGTTGCCGCGATCACACAGCACAAGCTCGTTTCCACCTTTAACCCCATATCCCGCGGATACACGCATATATACTCGTTGTCGATCTTGTACCTCCGAGATAGGCACCGATATAGGCGCGCTCGAACCCATCCGCGCGCGTGTACACCCCCTCCCGCCACGTGGGTTGCTCTTTCCCCGCGGCTCGATAGCCACCAGCCGGGTTTATCTACCGCACGGTGGCGACTACTACCGCATTTAACGCGGTAGTTCACTTGACGCCGCCGCCGTCGCCGGCGGTTCCCCATTTGTATCAGATCTCTTGCAGATGCCGGACGGCGGCTTACAAGACATTCCTCCACGCTTCGTTCGACGTGCCATTCCGATCGGCCCACGAACGACGTATCCGGAATTCCAACGAGTTCCCCGTACACGCTAATCGCCGCGACACACGCGGCGTAAACGTTTCCGCGCGCACACAGATGGTTCTCTCACTCTGCATCCGAATACGTTTAACCCAGTTCGCGTTTACGATAGCGAACACAATATGTACACGAACAGGTTTACAGTCGAGAATGTTATTTTTAACTTTATGCACATTTTTTGCAAGGCGTTTGCAAGACGCTCGCTAAGAAGTTACACGGGGCGCTGTTAATATCGATGATAAATGCGAGGCTCTGACGCAAGACCATGTAATGTAGATATTTCACGAGAGCGGAGTTGAATCGGAATCTCTCCGTTGCGTCTCCTCGGGAAAGGCATCTCCTTCGGGAGGAACTCTCGGATGAGCGAGAGGGAGGGAAACTTCGTATTCCTACGCCCGGACCTCTGAAGTGGACTATCATTTCGTGGCCGAGTGCTTGTTTACTCAGTTACTCGAGAGGCGCGTCCGCGAGGTGGTTAAACACTCGAGCAATGGCCGGGCATTAATGCGAGGCAGCACATCAGATGTCCGAGAGGAGAGCGACACTGTCCGACGCCTCACAATGCGCGTCGCGTCGGGACAGAGAGTGGAATTCCACTTCCATAAATTTCTACCTACACGCCGCGTCGGCCACGTGGCCTGTCTCTCTCGAACAATATCCGTCGCGGTTGACTATCGGTTCGACTTCGGTGTGACTTGAAACGCACGCACGTCTCGCACACCGGTCATTTAAATTGATGATTCTCCGCGACCTCCGCGAGTCGAACGCGACTGATGTCTCAATGATTTTTTTAACAAATAAACGGCGCGCGGACGCGCTTTAAATTGTGGTTACCGCAATCGATGCGGCTATTAGCGTCGCGTTATGAATGTTCAGTGAATTGAAAAAGACCCACGTGCGCGCGATTCGTCTCGGTGAAAAGATTCTATCTTTCGTTATCTTTCGTCTTTCATCTGTTTGAAAGAACGTAATCGGATGAAATTACGAATAAAATTAAATTCGGATAAAATTTTTCTTATCGCAATCAAGTTCCGTCTTGAGAGCGGACGACGACGCAATTCGAAATATGTTAATGTTTCTTCCAGTTAATCTTCTGCGTACAGATCGTCACGCGTAGCGCAGTAGCAGAGCGAGATAGAGAGTTTCGATTATACACAGCGAGCGCCGTGAGCCGCGAAGATTATTTAGAATGATAACTCCGATTCGTATAATTGAATGTGACGCGCCGCAATTATCACACCGCGGGATTAGGCGAACGTACTTGGCGTTTCAATCTTCAACCTGCGACGGTGACTTCGCAACTTACGACTTCCCGGTCGTGCAGTTGCTCGAGAAGCTCTCCCGCCAAGAACGAGATTCTCGGTTGCTCGGTCGAGAGCAAAAAGTCACTTCATGATCGACAATAAGAGACAGAGTGCGAGAGATAGAGATGGAGAGTCTTATTGCGTTGAAGAGCGTTTGCGTGCCGAGCGTCAACCGATCACCGTTCGTTTCTCGAACTTGCTCACTTCTACGACACTATAAAACTTGTCATATATTTGCAAATATAATCGCAATTAATTGGTTTGCGTTCGTTAAGATTTTTCTTAATAATTCTCATTTCTTCTCATTTTTTTGGTATTGATTTTTTTAATGGATAAAATGTAAAACAATCGCAAGATTTTCTCGAAAACCGGAAAAACAAAAGAGAGACTTCTTGCACGTAGTGAGAAAAACGACACGCGTTATTGAATGAAACAGGTTTTTCACGTGCGTGTCATAAAAAGATATACCCGTGGCGCGGAACAGGTCCTCGTATTGGGCCGAGCGGTGACTAATGGCGGGCCGCGGGTCACTTCTATCCTTTTACGGCGAAAAGCCGGAGTAAAAAATCGTGTACCCGACGGGGATTAAAGGTCCTTAAGTGCCCTTAATTGAAAGGGCCCCACTGACGACGAGAGGAGGACGAATTTCGCTCACGACATCTTTATGCGGCGTAACATACGTATGCGACTCGCGCGTAACATCGTGTCCCGCGGTTGTTTGCCGCGGTACAAGACAAAATTAGAAGTCGAAGAGAGAAAAAAGAGAAAAAACGAACGCGGACGCATTATTACGCATAATGATCCGCCGTAATGGCCGTGATCGGAGTCTTTCGGGCGTGCCGAGGAATCTGCAACTAATCCGATATGCGTCGTCGTCGTCTTCGGGTAACTTCATCTCTTAATCGCTCGTCTCGACGGCCGAATGGTTAACCATGTTGCGCCTCGATACGGTAGCCTGGATGGCGGCCAAGTGCTGCAGGAAGTGAACTCGAAACCGTTACCGAAAGTAAACCGCATTCGATTATTTGCTCGCTTTCCACACGCTTCACGGTGGAAAAATTACTGTTTTTAACACGCGAAACAAAAGACGATTATTCTTCGAAGTTCAATTAAAATTTATATTTTTGATATAATTTATTGAAAGTGTTTTTGTTTTAATTTGAAAAAAGTTGGAAACGATAATATCGCGCGACCGCATATGCGATAAATGTTCTTGCTATTTTAAATCGAATCGAGCGCCGCGAGCAGTTAAGTGCATTGCGGTTGAAAGTACTGTGGGTGTTTAAGGATTTAAAGTATTAACGCCCAAAGCCGAAAACCTTGTCCAGCTTTCTACCCACAATCTCACCCGCACGCGGCGGCGGCGTGGACGATATTATGAAACAAAACATTAAAACAAGACGGCACTTGCCGTATATGAATAAGTCTACGGGAAAGGTGAGAGAAACCTGGCGGGAGAAGAGAAGAGAAGAGCGGTCGAGAGATTTTCGTCTAAGTGTGGCTATAATATCGACTTTCGACGTCGGGCGTTTCTGCGTAACGGCCGGTGAACACGAAACCCAACCGTTCTTTGAGCAGCCTCCGATCAGTGGCAGATTCTCGTCGTTTTTTGTAACTCGGATCGAAAATAAACAACACTGATTCCCTTTGGTAAATTCCTGTTTCTAATCGTAAACAAAAAAAATAATATCTCTCGTACGTGTGATCTAAAATTATTATATTTGATAATTAAGATGTAAATTAAAAATTTTCTTTTGTAAAAAACACAGTTATTTACATCACAATGTGCGAAAATGGGATTTTTGTGATTTCCGATCTGCTGCTTTCGATACCGTCATTAGATGAGAATCCCAGAAACAGTACGGTCACACGTGTGCCGGGTCTTGACTCATAGCCAGGTCTCTCGCTTCTACCTCCCGAAAGTGCTTCTTAATAATCTCGAGAGTCGGCGCAAAGTGGCCTAGCCTCTCGCGGAGGCGCCGCATGAGTTTTCGGCACACATTAGCGGCCGGGTAGGCGTGATCGTGCGTTAAACGCGTTGAATTTAAGAGGCACGAGGCGATAAAGGCGGCCGTTTTTCTTCACCGAACCGCGATCCCGAGATTTTGCCGGGTGATGTTTTTTTGTTTTACGACCTTAGTTAACTAAAACATTTTAAGAGATCTTCCATTTCTCGTGCATTTAAAATATTTCAAAAGCGGTAAACTTTCGAAACGGTAGTTCGGAAATATTGATCACTCTTTCGAGGTGATGATGTTTTTTAGAGGTTTCTGATAAATGGAAAGTAGTTCTGGTAACGTGAGAAAAAGATGCGAGCAATTTGTACAAAATTCTGTGATTAATTTTAACCGGATCTCATTTGAACAATACTTAGAATTTTAAACAGAAAGAAGATCTTTCACAGAACGTTACGTCAGCTCACGCACATGTGTGAAATCAGAGATTATACTCTCGTCTCGCTCCGTGTATCTAAAAAATCGCAGTAACTTTGCTACAACTGATATTACACCTAGTTTGTGCGCGAACGTCACGCTTGTCAGATAACCGGTGAATCGCTCTTCCTCTGAATCATCTTCTCTTCGGACTACTCCGCCCTATGAAATCGCGCAGGTGCGCCGTTTTATCGGCGAGAGAAACGACGGCGCATTTTCCCGACAATATTATTCCGCCGACAAAAGCGAGAATATCGCGGCCCTGATACTCTTTATTATTGCCTCCATTAGTCGTTTAATGTATGCAAAATATCCTTATTATGATCGGCGGCGCACCGGTTGAATCGTATAAAACGCAGCCTCGTTATTGTGCAGACTCGCGCATTTTTCTGATCCGCACAGGTCCGGCTTTAGATTTTCTTTCGTTTCAACGGAACGCAAACGTTCGCAACGCAAATTTTTTTTTTATCTCTGCCATGTCAATTAAAATATTTTGACGACACACAGTTTGTCACAAATTTCAACAACTTTCAGAAACGTGAAGAAAATAAAAGAAAAAGCAATCACGCTGATAATTACACGATTCGGGGACGTTGAGAGTGTGTAGCGTAGAGCGCGCGTCGAAAAATTAACACCTGAAATTGGGGAGCGCGCGTAAGTCGAGTGTACGTGTTTTGATCTAGAGAGCCGGTCCTGATCGACGATCGCACGTTAGCGATATGAATCTGACGGTCCGAGAAGCGCCAGGTTGATATCGTCGGGCCGCGTCGGCCGCGATCGAGTTAAGGCTCGTCTCTCCTTAATTATTTCGTGCTGCTCGCGCTTATCTGGCGAGCGGCTCGTCGCGAGGGCAATTTAACAGCCCGCGCGCTCGGTATTATCTCTCTACCGCGTGCTTTTCGAATGTAGCGCGGCCGCCGCCGATTTAAATCCCTTTCGACGACTCGATCGCGCGCGAGCACGAACGGGAGGGTCTCGTAATCTGCGAATATATTTCACGACGTGGCGGCGTTGTACGCGAGCGGGTTGCCCAAGCGGCAAGCATTATCCCCCCTCTTTCACAAACCGACAAGACGAGAATTTAATTAAGCCATGACACTTGGCGCCCGCGTCGTAATAATTTGTTCTTAACCGCGCGTTGCGGGTGGTGCTCTCGCGGTGGTGCAGTCGCGCGGGTATTTCCTTCAAGCCGAACGACGGCGGTATAATCCCTCAAGAAAGAGTAATATTTCACGGAAACGATCGGCCGGACAATTGTCCGGATTTTGGGGGATTAAAATGTCTCGTGTTCCCCTCGGCTATCATTCGAATCGAGCGAGCGTAAACGAGCGTAAACGAGAGTCGGGTCAATAATTTTCTTTCTACGGAACATCACGTTCGTCTGGGATATGTTGTGTTGAACGTTACGTTTTCTCTCCGTCCTCCCACGTGGATATTGTCGAAACAAACGTCTTTCCTCTTCCTCTCGCGCCCCATTAACGCGTGCGTCGTCAAGATGCATCATCACAATGCACAAACCGCACATCCTTTCGCAATCCGAAACTCGTCATTTTAACATATTCGCCGCGTCGCGCCGATGAGTCACACGTATCCGTTACGTATGCGCGAGAGAATAATTTGTTACACCCCATGTGCGCTGACATAATTCAAAAATATCATATTTCGCTTTTGCGAAGAAATGAAATTACCTTTGTGTCAAGAATTAAAATAGAATTTTTCTAAATTATCAGATAAGAAACTTGAATTTACGGAGACGTAAATCGTATTGTTCCGTTGAAAAAGCTTTCGATCGCTCGATAGATCGACGACGACAAAGATGTACGTCGTAAACTTCGGAAACGACGTACCGATACGAGATACATCACTAGCTCTCGCGATGTGCTCTCGACTCTTTCTTCGGCGCGCTTTATCGTCAATATTGTGTGTGCACGGGTCGTCGGTATATACGCGCGTGTTGTACAACGCGTGTAAATTTCGCCCACACGCCGCGCGGAGGAAGAGACGCGTTTCTCTTCTCGCGAAACTTCCTTCCACGCCGCTTTTGAGAGATCCCGCGATCGCCGTGGTAGGTAATTAGAAGTGCGCGCCTCGGGTGATTTAGCATAATGAGAAACGCAATAATTACGCTGCCGAGAGGAGACAAGCTTTCGCGCCGGGTATACTACCGGCGATTAACGTAAATCTACGAAACGTATAAGAATCAATTACGGAATGCGCTCGAAGAGAAGCCACACAGGACGCGATCAGATACACAGTAAAGCATCGAGGAAGTTGTTCTCTCGTACGTTCAGACTCTCTCTCTAGACGATCGTACAACAGGCACATTAAATCTTGCGGAGGATACATTAATCCTCGATGTAAAACTAGTAAAAATCGAAACTTGTTAAAGTTCTCAAAATAGACAATTTCAAATTTATTGTTTAGTAAAATAAAGTAATTGCACACGTCGAACCAACATCATTTCAAATTAAATCACACTAATCGTGCGTGTAATTGTGCGTGTAAATTTTTGATTCGAGTTTAATGATGACGAGAAAAAAGTCGGTGTGATTATACACATCATCTCGGGAACATAATTATTTTCTTATTACGTGGAAAGGGGAAGTTCATCGATTCGCGTTGGAACTTGCGCGAAGAGTCTCTTGACGGCCGTGTGACACTTCTTCTTCTTCTTCTTGAAGCCGCTGTTTAAATATTCGCGAAACTTGGACGATAGATCAATCTGACAGATGACGTCGATGAAAGGGCGGCGTTATAAGAAAGTCCCCGAGTCACGTGGAGAGTGTTCTTTAACTTCTCGCGTTCGTCATTTCGGGAACAATCTCAGCTCGCCGCTTTTCTTTTTTCCGTCGCTTCTTACTTACGAGCGCTTCTCCTCTCAGCTTCTTCGGTTCGCCGCTCCGTTCTCGCTGCAGTTCTAAATGGAAACTGATGGAACTTGCAAAGTTTCCGGTAAAAAGTTTCCGCTCTATATATATATATATAATCCGTAGTAAATCTTATTTTCGTACACAATTTTTTTTAAAGCGTGGCGTTTTAAATACACGTTTGCTCTTTGTAAGATGATTTTTGAGGATATTACAATTCACATCACGACTACGAAGCTCATTAACACCTTATTCTATTCGATAATTGCGCGCTGTTCTCGCGTAAAATCTTAAGAGCACTTACTTCGGATCGCCATCCGTTCGACGGCTCGCTGCAGGCGTCCAGGATAGCGCACTCCATCACGGGAGTGGATTTGCACCCTCGCGCGTGCAAAAGTACGCGTGCTTTCTCTCTGCTGGTTGCTATATACGACGGCTCATAAAACGCGCTAAGTAATAATCGGTGGAATCTTTAGAACCGCGATGCCTTATTGTGCCTCGTTCTCTCTAATACGCGAGCCGGTTCGCCTACTTGTGTTTATTGCGTTCGGTTGCGCGGCGATTTTTGTGATCTCGATAATGATCAACCGGAATCGAGTTTTTTCACACCTGCTGGAAAACTGCTGATTCCCCTGACTTCGTTAGTCAGGTGTTGGCGCGACGGACGAACGGTTTACGAAGATACACGAAGACATTATGTAATCTAATCTCTGAAGTAACTTCGCGAACGCACGCGAATAGCGTCCAGCCGGACAGATAAGTCCTATAACCGTAATTAATACGCTGTTAGTTTCGTAATATCTGCGTATAAAGTAGTTTAAAAGTAAATTAAAATGAAGCAATTATACCGGTGAGGTTGCTTCATGAATTTTATTGCGAGAATGCGTTCGTACGCGTTGAGATTAGCGTCGGGATTGAGTGGCGAGAGGAGCTACTGCAAAATTCTTCGCGCGGATTCGTGTGTGCGTTTCCTTACGCGTGATTCTCGCGACTTGGCAAGTTACCTTCTCGAAGGTAGAGAGAAATAAACGTCTATAAGGATATCGATGATAAAGGGGAGCGAGACAGAAAATCTGTCGATTGCACGGCGCGTCCTCGCAAATCACTGCGTTGTATGCATCGAAATGAGAAAGCGCGCGCAGCTCTTCTTCGGCTACCATAACTCCGATTAGTTAAGACGCACACGGGCTTCGTAATGCATGCGCGACGTATGTTGCATCCCGCATCGGCGCATATTTTACGAGGCCGTGTCTTGCAGCCTTGCGCGTGTAATTCGATAGGCGGCAGATCCCGACGCGGATACGCGAGCGCTAATTATTTGTAACTCGAAAAGGCGACCGTTTAATTGTTTATTAAACGCCCGAACCGTCGCACGATTTACCGTCGAGTTATTTAAGACCGCTGGAGCGAGCGAGTGTTATTATTAACCGAGCGTGAATGAGTGTATTTTCTTTTAAAACGCGCGTCAAACAGAAACCCGCGGTGCTGCGGCTCGCATTTTCGTCATTGCGATCTTCATTAAAAATATTATCAGATGCGCGCGTCTTATATTCTTAAAAGAAACACGAGAAAAATTAAAGTTTGACGTTAATTTCTCGTATGTATTGTACGTAGAATTAATTAATTAGTACGGTCTTGTGAAATGCCTGGGATTTAAATTAAACCTAAACGCGTGGGAATAATTATTAGGGTCGAAGAAGAGAGGTATAATTCCCGAGTAAAAATGTATAATTCTCGGCGAGAGAAGGGAACGGTATGGGGAGGCCGAAATTATCGGTCGCTTATTCATGCAAATTGCGATAGGTGTGCGGTTATTTGTATTTTGACAAGACGATGATCGGCCGGCGACGATAGGTGGCTAATTTCTGCGAGGAGTGGCTGTGGCCGGGGGGACGGACTTCGGGACATTTTTTAGAGAGGCCTTACGGCGGCCCCCCCGTGCGGCCTCTCATCTTCGGCTGCGGCTCGTACGCGCGTCCTCTTGCCGCTTTTAATGTTCCGTAATTGCTTTCCGTTTGCGGCCTGCGGCGAAATATTTCATACGGCACTAAAGGGGGAAGTCGCGGCGGTTTGTTCGTCTACCGCAACGATGGAGAGACTAAAGGTCTTAAATAATTTCGACCTTAACGCGTCGATCTCTCGCTGTCGCGATATCACCGCTTCGATCGTAAAATATTAAATAATATCTGTTGTTTATTATTTTATATTGTTTATTGAGGTTTGACAAATTAAATAACTAAAAAAAAAGCATTTTTTACAAAGGAAAATCTATTTTACGTTTTACAAAATTTTTCACACCAATAAAATCTATTTTCTCGCCATGAATTCATTATCAATTACGATTCGGAATAATCTATGAGTGTGTTGATTAGTATGTTTAATCAAGTTGTCGAATAATAAATTAATAAATAACAGATATTAATTTATATATAGTTTAAAATAAATATTTTTCTCAATTAACGTATACACAAAGCTCTCTTATTTGGAAACAAACTTGTCACTTTGTTCCTTTCACTTATGTGTTGGAGTTTATTCTTAGCGCATTGTATCTTAGCGCGCGCGATTTTTTCGCAATCAGGCACACGAGCGTTTACATGCATTAACAACACAACTATCTCGTCCGTTCCAATAAATTACACCCGCGGCACCTACGATATCGACACTTTGGAATAACCAATATCGCTCTGTCGCTTGAAGCCAAAAGGATAAATCTTCCGTATCGCAACACATCACATTCTCCTCTTTTTCTTTCCAAGAGGACAGAGAGAGATAGAGATACGACTTTAGTTGTTCCCGCTTCGACGTATTGAATTATCCAGCGATACACACAGCGTGACTCGGCCATTATTGCACTCGCGCGTTTCGCAATCTGTATCAAACACGAGAGTTACATGTATTAATAACAAATTGTCTTCCTCGTGGTGTGTATAAGCCACGATGGCGGTGTATTACAAGCGGAACTTGTGTGTTTCGCTTCGTTCTGTGTCGGCCATTTGTCACGATATTACGAATCGGACTTGTGTGACTGATTATCGCTTATTATCGCGAATCCTCGCATCGACGCGGGAAAAAGAGAGATAAAGTGTCTCGAGCACACGCTCTTTTCCGGCATAAAATTCCTCCCGGTCCTGATATATGTTAAACACACGGAGTTGTCTCGTCGTTCCCTCCGACTCCGATTCGACACCGCTACAGCAGAGCGTGGTCGTTGTCGAATTGTCTCGGGACCGAGATAAAAAGTTGATATGTCGTCGAAGAGTTACAGATAAAAAAAAAGAAGATAAAAAAAAGAAGATAAAAAAAAAAAAAAAAAAAAAAAAAAATACAGCGGGTCTTAAATTGCTTTTACAAATTTATCGCCTCGTCCCCCGCACCCTCGCGGAACCACGGAAAAGATTCGTTCGGTTTCTTGGAAAAGTGTGTTATTCTCGTCCCGAGCGCTATCGAGATAGGGACGGAAAAATTTACGGCGCGATCGCCCACCGATATGTCCGTACGTGTGGAAAAGATTCGATCGCGCGCGCTATTTTACATGAAATCCGTCCATTACATTGATTGTACATCAACGTTTTACAGATCACATAGTTTTTAAAGTAAAACCTGTTAACGTTGCCACTTTTAGTGTAACATGATATTCTTATTGTGTACGATTTTTTAACTTTAAAATTAACTTTTATTGTGATTTTCATTTATGATGGTGATAGTTTCAAATTTTTCTGTACCGTCGCAATCGACAGCACGAAATAATTAACCGATCACACATATAAATCAATTATGCTTTGAGTAATTCAATTTAGAGTCGCATGCACATAGCTATAATTTTCGAGATTTCTGCAAAATTAATCACCGCAATTATCGGAGGCTAATTATTCACTGCCCCGAATTCTGCTAATTGTAAGTATAGACAATAGACCGGTAATATTAATGGATAATAAAATAAATATTGGTTTAGAGAGAGAGAAAGCAGAAAGCATTTTAACACTTTCCATATATACATACATGTATTGTTAAAACATAATTATCTCTTCTCGCAATCACTTGTATCTCATAAAATATAAAAGAAAAATTGCAACGAGCAAAAACTGCAGAGAAATAATCACGGAAAAATAATGTTCTTGAAGAACAACTCGTTAAGCACACAAGTTCGGGGAAAGATTTTAATTATGTGATGGGACAACACCTAATTAAAAAGTCGCCGCGGGAATTAGATTGTTGACAACTCGGGTTTTAGATAATTCTTTCCGCGACCCCCTCGAGCTGCAGAAAAAAGAAACCGTTCTTCATACCGGTATCCTGAAAAAGAAAACACGCCGGGCTACCACAAAAAATTCGCGACATAAATATTGTCCACGCCCAGGCAACCGAGTTCGCATCCTTGCCCGCGGACACGACTCACTCTCTTCGCGCGAAAAGACCCGCCATCGTGCTTTGCCGATCTCGTCACGCTACTTTCTGCAAAATAATTTCCCGCTCTAACCGCGCAGTCGTTCCGCGCGCTTGTTAGTGAAAGTCGTGTGAAAATGCAACGTATTTTAAATAAACGAAAACTTGTACAAACACAACAATACAGGAATCACTCAGGATAGAGAAAAGAGCAGGTAATGTAAAACAAGAGCATTTTGTTCTGATTTATCACTCGGTGATATCGTTCCGACATAACTGCGGGATATCAACTTTCTAAAAAAAAAAAAAAAAAAAAAAAAAAACAACAGACATTTTACACGAAATAAGAGAGAGAAAAGAGAGGAGCAAAAGAGAAAAAGAGACGCCGAGTGAAATCGGACTGCGGACAAGTCCGTGCATCGGTGTGCGAAAAGAATACGCCCCCCTCTTTCGGAATGGGGGGAGATAGCTGAAAGAATTCAACATAAATATTGTCCACGCCCAAACGGCGCGGATCCCCGCAGCCTTGTCCGTCTCTCCTACCACCACGTGCGGTTCTCTTTCCCCGTGAGAAGACGTCCACCACCACGGCCGTTCGCCGTCCACCACTACATCAGTGACCGTGTCACCGAGATCCTCGTTTTCTCCTCGTATCACCTTCACCGGATAGCCACCACTACTACCTATCGCCAACTACCACCATTACTGACCGGGAGCGCGCGGTCGTCATCATCGCCACCATCGCGAGCGACTCGGAGCGATCGCCATCGCGGCGAAAACTAATAAAACGAGCGGAAAGCGGTCGCAAACGTAGCGGGAGAGCTGGCAAAAGAATCTGCGAAGGGGGCGGGATAGAGGCGAAGCACACGACGAAGCACTCCGGAGGTGTGCGAGAAGTGCTCCTTCCGTGGCCCTATTGAAAGGCGAAGGTAAATTTACAGCTCGGGTGGGAAGGGTGAAAATTTACTGCCGCGCCTCGTGGACGACGCGATTCTCGCAGCGCGGTGTGTTACCCGGGCGGTAAAAGTCCGCCGAAAATCGAATAATGGCGGGTGCCCGGGGTTCGACGGACGCATTGGAGAACAAGAGGAGGAGAGAGATGACTGCTCGCGGGAGAGCCGTAGCGGCAGCGCGCGTATTAAGTGAATAAATAACCGACTCTTTGGGCGGGACAGCCTCTCGTCGCTCGCGGCGGGAAATTTATTTAAAAGTTTACTGCGCTATAAATAATCCGATCGGTATTGTGCGACGCGGATCGGTGATCGCCGGTCGGTCGGGCGCGATCGACGCGGCGATCCGATGCGTCGATCGCGATCGCGCGTCAATCCCGGGATTACAACGAGCTCTCGGGATACGAACGCACATACGTTGTCTCGAGATTGTGTGCGCTGGATCGTGAAGCGATCGAGAGACGTCTTGCCGATCGTTCTTGCATGATCGTATGATGCGGTCGGAAAGCCGGCGAGTGAATTGCGATAAAAGGATAAGGCGGCTCATCACCGCTCTCATCGTCTTCGACGTAACTTTCGTTCCCCGTTCGTTAAAGCTCATAGGGTAGAAAAATTCTCGAGTAAATTTTGAGCAGCTTTCCTTGGGTTACTACTCCTTTCTCTCTTGAATCGCTTTAAATTTTTCTTTCCCCGTCGCGGTTGCCTCTGCATTCGCTACGCTGAATTTGAAGAGCAGTAAGAAGTTTATCTTCGAAGTTTCTTTTTGTAGTAATTTACTTACTTTCGAGGCTTTGCGCAACGCAATTACGCAATAGACCGTATCGTGTCGCTTAATTAATTGCGCAAGTTGAATACTTTCTTACATCTTGCGCGAAGAAAGAATAATATTTTTTTTCAAAAATTGTTTCACCAAAATAAAACGCGAGGAGAAGAACGCAACGTCAAGAAAAATTATAAATTAAAAAAAATATTGCGGTTGAAAAAGAGTTCGGTCTCAACGCGCGCGTTATTTAAAAATAGACATTGAATTGAGAACTGCTTCTCTTTCTCTCTCTTAGCCGTGTGTTATCGAACTCTCTTTCTTCGTTCGAGACGGGAGATTGGTATCGAAAGCTCACGCGGAGTGCAAGAGATATCGATTACCTAATTAGGTAAAAGCCGAGCGGCGGATCGCCGCGGCGACGACGTCCCGGAGATCTTAACGATCGGCTCTCGCTAACGAGATAGGCCAGTTCTAGGTAGAGCGGCACGTTAACGACGGGCTGTTCCCTTGGTCCGAAATATTTTATATCCGAGAGAGAGAGGCCCGCGGCCGGATACGCCATTAATTTCCGAGGCGCAACGTCGTTTCGCGCCTAATAAATGTTCACCGCGGAAAGAAGGTTCGAGAGAGAGGTGGGAGGGGATCGTCAACCCGGGCACACAGCCACCGATTCGATAATTTACTATTTTACTCGCTGTAAATAAGCGCATCAGCGCGCAGTTTTATGGCGGCTACGAATCTCACGCAGTCGGATTATTGTGATATAAATAAAAAATAGAATCTCTCTCTCTCTCGGGAAGTCGAGAGAAGGGGCGAATGATTTCGTGCCGTCGCGAGATTTCTCTTCGGTGGGACAAGCAAGAAAAGAAAATCTTGCCAATCTTTATTTTTGTTTCGTGCTTCTCGTTCTTATAGCACACATAAAAGCGATATCGTTTCACACGCCGGAGGATGTAACATGTTTCTAATAAGTAATCGTAATGAGAGAATCACGTAATGACAATACGCGTGGGAACGGCGTGTTAGCAATTTATCGCGTAACATTTATAAGCATTTTATATTGCAAAAAAAAAAAAAAAAAAAAAAACAAAAGATAACGTTCTGTGTGGAAGTAACATAATCATAAAATCCTCTGAATAATTACAGATCCTAATTAACGAAATGATTAAGTGCGGATTGTACATGTGTGCCCATTAGGGAAAGATATCACGCGAGTAATAACGGCGCGTGACATGAGAACCATCTGAGCTCTCGCGACGCGCGATGACGATCGTGCTATACTAAAACGCGAGAGTTAGAATATTCGGCGTGGCGCGTTAAATTCCCGGTTTAAGCGATCGTAAAGGACCGGCTTCGTCGAAAATTTGGGATCGATAGCACGGCCCGTCGCGATCGAAGGGCTATCTCCCTCATCCCTCGTCACGGAAAATAATACAAGACGCGAGCCCGCGGGAATATCCCGGCTTTATCGTCGATAAAGGTACGTGAATTTCGAACGCGTGAGACAAGATCGTTTCAATTCTCTTGTCCCGGATTCGGCGAAGGAATAAGATACGTCTCTTCTCGACAATAAAGTTTTTTTTTATTTGTCTCTTTCTTTTTTGCAATATAAAATGTTTATAAAATAATTCTATACAAAACAAATTAGTTCTTTAACACGTACAATAAAAATCTTAAATGTTTCTTCGTAAAAATTTGTATAAATCTTAATATTTTCGTGATACAAATTGGAATACTAACTACAATGTAATCTCTAGTAACAGTTTTATATAATTATTATACATCAAGCAATTCTGTTTTTAATTTTCCATCTTCAACGATTTTATTTTTATATTCGCGCGCGCTATCGATTATGTTTATCGATCGAGGTTGTTTCTCACACTGCGGCAGGCAGAAGCGTGTGTGTGTGTGTGTGTGTGTGCGTCCGTGTGAGACACAGAAAAACAGGTTATCGCTGTACGAGGGCGCATTGAACCCGATTAACGTCGGACACTGCCAGTAAATGTCAGTTCTACCCACTGCTCGCAATGCAGTCTTCTGCAGGCGATAATGCAGTTGGCCGCTTTGCCGCCAGTTGGGTAGAAAATATTTAAAAAAAAAAAAACATTAATGCATAAATTAGTTACATATGTATCGAAAAGATATTTATCTATTTTAATTTGTTACATGCACACTCGTGTACATACACGTAATTATTCTCAAAAATGAAGACCAAGACAATGGTGCACAAAACAAGTTTTCGAAACGTAGTTTGTACGGGAATAAAATAAAAAAATTAATAAAATAACACCGCGATAATATGCAATGAAATCTTGCAATCAGTAAATAGAAAATAACGAATTTTGTTGATTAAGTTGATTATTTTATTTCTTTTCGGTTATTGTAATTTGCTACATCGCGATTTGCGGTTAACGAATTACTCGTTATCTTGAATTTTATAATAAAACGCTTTTACACATTGTGGCCATCAACAATCATCCGCTCGCGAACATGCCGGAGAAACTATCAACTCACACTTATGCGAAATAAATGTTCGTTTACCGCAAAACTCGATTCAGTTTATTCGTCCAATATAAATGTGACGAGCAGAACGATTTTATATAGCACGTGACGCGATAGCGCGGTGGCGATATCGTAATATCGCGTAATGAAATCCAAACCGCATTAGAAGATGAAAACGATTCCGACGAAGGCCTCGAGGTACATTCGCGCTTACGCTCAAGCACAGCGATTAAGCTTCGTACAATTTTTCTTCCACGCTGTAACACCTCCGCGCTTCTTCCTTGTCGTTTTCCTTCTCGTCCTCGGCGCACCTCTTCTGCATATCTCTCCGCAATCTTTTCGCTTGTGCCTGCTCTTGCACTTACAGTCCGGGAAATAGCATCTCTCCTAGGTTTGAGAAGATTTGAGAAAGAAAACCCGTTGTAAATTATAATTATTTTTCTACAAGACTTTTATACGTTACACCGTGTAAAACACGGTTGAGTTAAAGCAGCAGATTTGCGAAAAAAATTATACGATTTCTTCGCAGGAATTCTTTTATCTTATTTCGTAACGTTATTTTATAAAAAAAAAATTAGAGATGTAGAAATATTGATAAAAACATTTATCGCATAAAATTGTGTTTTACTTCTGCCGGCAGATTTGTCGTATAATTGCAGAGTCGTATGCGTGTGATCTGACGAAGTATAGAAATATAATTTTTTTTTTTGCGAGGAAAGATAGGAAGAGAAAGACACTAATTAAAATCTATCTGCTGCGGTGCGAGAACGTGCGCAAGGGGGAGGAAGTGTGGGCGCGAAGTTCATAGTCAGGAAAAGGAAGGGTACGATGTCCTAGGCAGGATCATCGATCACGTCACAAAGGGAACTACACAGGAACCCCTTCTGGTTTCATCTACCACTCTCTCGCTCATTGTCAGACAATTTCTCGGGTCTCGTGGCGGCCACAGAAAGGCACGTTGAAATGGATGGCTCGACAGTGACGAGTTATTCGGATTCCCTTAACAGCTGAACCAAAGCTTTCTTCCAATTTCAATCCGTTTCCGCGTCTGATTTGATCAAAGCAGCACAGGCCTTTTTTTTTTTTTTAAGCCTGTCACGGCAATGACATATTAATACGAATACAGAAGCTTACGAGGGATTAAAATTTTAAATGATTAAATAATTTTCGGATTACACTAAATTCTCTGCCGAATTTCGGGGGATTTGGATAATACTCGCGTTGATAAATTCGCCAAATGAGTTATAAAACAGATTTCCGATAAATTACATGCATTTACTTGTTACGTCACTATTTGAACGAGTTTACACGTATTTATTTATTATATTTGTTATATTGCAACATGTTATTACATTTGTTATATTTGTTAAATTACTAATTGAACGAATTTTTGTTTATGCCAAAAGTTAATACGATAATCATTAATACATTTATCATCATTATATTTACTCATTCTAATTTATCAAAGAGGATATTTAACGAGATATCCATTAGAACGCGGAGTAGTGGACCGTATATTTCTTTTTTGTGTTACTACGCGTCTTCCTCTTCTCGCCGGCGCGAAAGGAAGGACGTAAGAAGAGGTCGCGTGATGGCATCCTTCTTGCTCGGTAAATAAATTACCCCGGTCTTATCAGGAGTAATAGGGCTGCGCACGACACAGATTGGTCGACGTCGGGCACGCGAATTAAAAGTTACTGCCGCGCGGTCCGCGTTACTGGCGCGGCGAGACGCCGAAAAGATGGTGCTGGCGACGACGCCGAGGGTGAGTACGTACATACGCATGTAGTTACAACACGAGGGGTGAGATGTCTAACGAGCGTTTCCACGCGAGTTCATAATTTTGTCGCTCCGCGACCTGTCAGATTCGCCGCGTCGATTACATCTATATACTTTCTTGAAAATAGTGTCGTTCTCTCTCGTTACACACATGTGAGAACCGTGAATTTGTCGAATAATTTAAATGTGACATTTTTAACACCCTATAAAATCTTCGGGTACGAGAAAAATCACTTGAAATCTGTCCAAGTTTCCTCCGAAAGAAGTCGAGGTCGAGAAATTCCGTGAAAATTAACTTGCGGAGAAAAAAAACCGAAAACTTTCGTATATAAATATCAGATAGGTCAATCTCGGTTCTTAAAAGGTTGACTGAACGGCGCCACTTGACAACGCGCTGAGAAATCTCTCTCGCGCTCGGGAGAGAAATTGACGCGATCGCCTCTCAGATTCGCGTCGTGTTACTCTCTTTTCTTCCCGGATATACTTTAGCGTTCGAAATGATACAGCAACTTCGTCGGCACGTATCTCACATCAAGGATACCGAGACGACGGGTATTCTGCTGCAGGCCCGAACGACGAAACTTTTCGCATCCTCCCGCTCGTCTCCTCACCTCGTGTAACCCCCCGTTCACCCCTGACTCGTCCTCCTTCGTCATTTTCCTCGCCCGCCTCGAAGTTTCGCCGACCTTTTTCCCACCCCGGCCGCCGATTTCGCTCCGAGAAGAGATCTCTCGACGTCTCTCGCCCGCTTCATTCTGCTTCCGTCGTCGAGCGAGGACGAGAGAGCACATCTGCGGGAGAACTTTCGGAAAAACGGCAGTCGAAAAAGCACCATCCACGCTCGCCCCCGACTGATTGATACGATTTTATTGGCCCGTCAAGATTTATCGACACCACACCGTTGCCGCTTTTCCATACATGTGATTGATTCGCTTCCAACTTCGCGAATTTACTCGTGCTACGCACTCGCGTTGTGTTTATCGTACAAGTTTCTTTTTTGACAGATACAATGGCAAGTATCGCAAGTGTGGCGCTATGATTAAAAGATATCAGACAGTCTTGCGTTAATTATCGAGACCATTTCTTATTCGGGATATTTGTGTCGCCGATATTTCAAAAACGCGTGAGAGAAAAAATAAATGTGCAAAAGATTAAAATGAAAAAGAAACGACAACGGAGAAGAAGAATATACGGAGAGAATATTTAAAAAAAAAAGTTTCAACTGTCGAAACAAATACGATTGCTCTGCGATAGCGTGCAAAATGCTCGAATTTTCCTCGCGTTATGTTTTCCTCCAACTCCAAGTCCGATAAGTTTCGAGTATCTTTCGCAGTTGGAAAATTACGTTTTAATCACGACGCAAACGAAGCGATATTACTTTTATTTGCTTCTCGTTAAAAATGTTTCAGACAGAGATTGAAGAACGCGAAGAAACTCCGCGCCGAGTACTTGTTTACTTTGCAGAAACAGAACGCGGAACGCGCGGCAAGTTTTATGTGTTTAAATTGTTATTCGAGAGGGGTTTTGCAGTCACGAACGGTGGATTATGTAAAATAAAATCGAAGAACGCGTAAAAATGTGAGAATGTTGCAGTTAATGTGAAGCGGAGTACGCGCGATGCAAACGGTACAATATCGATTTTCTCGCGTCGCAAACACACGTAGACGAGAGACTCGCTCACACACGCGAACGCAAAAATAATTAATGAGTGAGAGAACTGTCACACAGATAATCTTGAAAATTATAAAATATAAAGAACAATAATACGAGAAATGAAATAATACATTACCGCTACACTGGCATATATATATATATAAAATCCACCCCTCTATCCTCTCGAATAAACACATAATTAATACATATATATATGAAATAATATACGAGATATTTCCATAAACGCATAACATTTGCATGGAAATAAATGACGCAAGAAAATATTACGCTGAATTTGGGGAAATGAATGCCGGGGAAATGTATATAAACGCGCGATTAAATCGTGACGTAATAAATATAATATATGACATAATAAGAGACAGAGAGTTTTGAATCTCGCGTGCGGTGATCACGCATCGGATAGATTATATAAGCGCAAACGCGCGAGATAACAACCGACGAAAATCACTCACAAATAAATCTGTTTTTCTTTTTTTCTGTTGCAGGTGAGTCGCTGAAACAATCGTATTTGTCATCCGCGAATTTTTTCCGGATGTAATGGAAACCCTTGCGGTAAGACCGCTCCTTGATTTACGAGCCCGGGATATGAATGTGCAGGCGGGAGGTTCGGTAAAGGCGTCGGGACTGAGTTATTATCTGAAAAATATGTTTTCGCGGAAACTTCGGATTAAATTGACAAAGAGCCCAAGTTTTCAACGTTACGAATTGCGTCTCCTCCCCCCACCCCCAAACGTGTGATTTATACCGGGACATTACGGGCTTTTTAGCGGCGGCCATCGACGTCTGCGAACGTCTGAATTTCTTTGATCGATATTCGCGGGAATGAGAATTGCCTCCACCCTGTCGCTAGATATCGAATGTCACATCTGTGTTTGCAGCACATTTAGCACGTATTGTGACTTCGTGGCTGGAAAAAATGCGATGATCTTGGAACTTATCGCGTTTTTTCGATCTTGGACACTTATTGCGCGCGGTAGGAAGATAAGGATTCGACGGATAACGTGTTTAAATCAAGAAAATAAATTTTAATTAGCACAGTTCTTAAAAATACAAACACATTTTCTTTTTGAGAGAAACGAATTATGAACATATTTGTTCTGCGGGAATTTTGGTTCAATGGAGAAGTCAGATGTTCACGTCCGTGTTTCTACTCCGACCTATTGGAAAGCACGCGCATATCCTCCTCCCCCGCTGGAAAAGCAAATAGGAGAGGATTACTCGTCTTGTACCTTCTTACCGCCTAATTGATCTCCGCTTCTTAATTGCAATTAACCTCGAACCTCGAACGCAATTATAACGGAATTAAATTAAAATGCTATGAAGGATGGGCGCGAGCGCGAACGCCGGTAATGAGGGCGGATAAAGAAAAGTTATCTTTCCATCTCGAAATTAAATCGCAAAAATTTCCTACTTCTTGTCTTCTAGACTTTTCGCGGAAAGAAGAAGTGCACGTCGCTCAAGGCAAGTTTGTTTCATTGAGGGGAAAGTTTTCGCGAGCCGATTAATGAGAAATTACGTCCAGACTTCTTAAAGATAAACTTGTTTCAATGAGCAGTCACGTAATTTGTACGAGAAAGAGAGAAAGAGAGAGGACGTTTTATACGTGAGAGAGATAATTCGATCGGGAAAAAATTCCGATAACTTTTTCAGTTAGACGACGACGACGTTTCCCCAGCAGTTTCTTCGCTCGGAATGTTACCTCCAACAACGCGTTTACTCAGAGAGACGCAATTTTATTTAGGAAAAGCAACGATCGCGCGCTGGCGACTTAGCATTGGTTAGAGGCCGGCAAGGACGAAGAGAAGGCTGCAAGGAATATCTAGCCAGACTCCGGCGGAAACTTTCCGGCGGAACTGTAGAATTCTGAACCTGGTTCAGTTAATAGCAGCGTGGTCTCGTGTAGTTTAACCCTAACCCTAACTTATCCTTAGATTAGTCCAACCGTGTACTTGTTCGCTGCGGCTCCACCCTCGCACCGGCTCGCTATCTATAATCACGCGGCTCTGGTAGTTGTGCGCTCCGTACAAGACGTGCCTACAAATAGCTGTTCATAAGAAAACCCGTCCGAGGCACTCGGAACAAATGGTCTCTCGTGTCATTTTTTTTTCGATACGAACGTCGAAAGAAAAAACACAAGTGAGAGAAACGCTCTTTTTATATCTCTCGCGACAAATAAATCATGCGCGCGTCAGTATTTGCTGATTTCTGTCTCACCCCTCTCGAAGAGAAATACATACGTACATAACGCCCCTTTGATAGATGCGAGTATCCTATAGCGCAACTCGCTGCGAGCTACTGATGTGTACTTAAGGAATCGACGCCAAATATAATTACCGGTTTCGTCCGTTTGCTTCTGGCAAACACACCCCCATGGCTAATACAGTCAAACACATTGCCACCCACCAACTCGTCCTCGCCCTTCCGCCCTTCCGATCGTTCTCTCAAATCACTGCTTGCAGCAGCACCGTGCGATATGTCCGTTCTAAATTGGATCGTTGTTCTCGCCGCTTGTATTTGCAGTTCAAAACGATAGCGGCAATTCAAAAAACGGGAGCGTGTGTAACACACAATTTGCAATATCAATAAATGATCATTACGTTTGTATCGTGCAAATATAAAACTACACGATATATATTGCGATAAATGCACAAAAGAAGCGTGTGTCTGCGAAAAATACACGACGATGTGCTATCTCTTTATAAAATATTATTCAAACAAAAAAAAAATAAATAAAACTTGTTGCAAAGTCAATTAAAAGTTGATCCCGCGTAATCGAAAAAAATACGAACACACGTAACGAACCCGATTTGTCGACGATTAATATAATTAACAACGTTGGTTTGTTGCGTTTCTCTTAACGCGGATGAAAAATGCGCTTCCCGAAGAGGATAACTTCGCGCGCGAACGAAGTTACCTCGTTTCATGTAGTCGCTTTTCCGTCGCGCACACACCCGCCCGCTCGCTCAATCCCCCGCAAAATCACGTGAGTTGTACGTGCAATCTTCCTCCCTATCTCCGCGCGCATTTGCACCGTAGAGACACCGCTTATTAAATTCCAAGTTTCTTCTTATTTGACGTGTCCCGGTGTCGTGCGCCTTCCGGCACACTCTGTGCGTAGTGCTCTAATCATTTTTCTTCCCCCTTCCTCCCTCCCGACTCTCCGGTAAAATGTGTTCTATCTTTCGTCATGAAAACTGCGGAAATAATTTTAATTAAAGAACTCGAAAGACAAAAATTTTATATCCACAATTATCTTACGCAGTGAAACACGTTACGCAAAATAAAAAAGTAAAGTTTGTTTTCAACAAAGTTTGTTTTATTAGATTGTTCGCCTCTCTAATGAGATTTTATCACGATGAGATTTAATCAAGATATAGCATTTGCTAACAAGTACATTCTAAAATAACAAAAAATTTCAGAGTTGGATATACAAAAATCGATAAATAATGTTTTACAATTAAATATTTAAGAAGCGAAACTGCGAAAGACACGAAGTCAGAATCATTTCTTACAAGTTCAGCCTCCGAAAATTGGAGTAATGTTCGCAAAATTCCTAATTATAATTAAGTTTCGATTGTCGCAGCGCCTTAAAGCGAGCGAAGCGTCTAGAGATGGAAATTCGTAGAAGATATTCCCACCAGACGTTATTATTCCGGTCGCACATACTTGCCAGTGCGTTTCCGCTACCGACATTTTCCATCTCGCACCCGCCTCATTCCCTGCGTTCACGACGACGACGACGACGACGACGACGGCATTTTCAGCACGTGCTTGACTTAAGCGCAATTTAATGTGGTTTAAGTTCGCGCGAAGGGGGAAGGCGACGGAAACAAGTTGCCGCGCCTAATCAAGCCTCGCTTTAACCCCGCCAGGACCCACCGTCGTTCCCGGGAGAGACGTTGCGAACTACTTGTCCAACTAATAATCGCGGAGGATTCCCCAAACTGAAACTTCCGCTGCGTGAAGCGATGTGTCTGCGGACTTCTCGAGCGTGTTTAGCGCTAACGGATGGCCCGGAATCCCAACCGAACGCGAATGTGGCGGCTTTCCAGTGTAAGACGTTAGGATGTGCTTCACGTGTCGAATTTAACTTTTGAGAGAAGCAGCCAGCGATTTAAATTCCAGGATTGTAAGACTTTTTTTTTTCTGTTCTTGATAATTCTCGTTAATTACTCTCACTTAAGGAAATTAATGATCACTAATACAAAAGCGTCTATGTGTGTGCGTTTATTGTTTAGAAAATTTATTTATTTAGAGAATTTATAGATACATAATGTAGATATATAATATTATATATACATTATTAACCGTGCCACGCAAATATCTAAATTTGTGCGTTACGTTTTCCCCTCTCCACTGTAAATACGTATTAATTGCATTCTCTATTTAATACGTATTGCATCTCGTATTTATTTCATTACATATTTATGATGCCAACTTGGGTGAGGTCCCTTTACGTTAATTGAGCTAATAGCTGATTATTTACCGAATTTGTATTTGCGTATTTCATACAGAAATACACAAATTTTGATTAATTAATATATGAAACTCTTTTCTATTATATCGGTCTATGATAATGTTTAATGCGTTTTCATCTGATATCAATTAATTCGAGAGAACGGGATGTAATACAACGCACTTTTTTTTTTTTTTAGCGCAGTGTATCTTTGGCACACACACAATTCGTTATCTCGCGTAATACTGTTTTATCGGTTATATTATATCGCTTTATCGGATTTCTACAATTCTAATAATTTAATATAAATATGATCCAGATATTCAAATTAATACATACGTACACATATGTATATTATGTACGTTTATTTTTCAAAATCTAGAAATTGGAGATACAATATAAAGGTTACATAGTTTAGTATAGAATTTGCTTTCGAGAATGGCGGAATTTTATTTTATCGGGGAGGAGAAAAAAAAAGGATAGTTTTTCGGAAATTTAATTTGCGCGGTAAAATATTAGCTATTGTTAACTGCAATATCTGCTGCTGAGTAATATCATTTGGAAAGCGAATTGAGTCTGCAATTTTGATAGCCACGCCCGAGATACGCGTTTTGCCTCACATTTCCGTCGCACTATCAATGTTGCGCGTGTGTGATGCCGCGCGAAAAAAGCTTTATAATAACTCTATTAAAACCGTGATTTCTCTCTCTCTCTCTCTCTCTTTGCTCCCGATATCACGCCTAGAAAATAACGACGTTATCCCTCGTGCATTTGATGTGATCAAATCGCGGAAACCTGATAAAGCGATCGTTGATTAGAAAGCGAAAGAAGTATCGTTTTCTCCCGTTTTCCGTATACTCGACCTCCGCGTCAAAAGAAGAAAATCCTGTCGAATTTTATTCCCATTCCTACGCTTCCTGAATATACACGTATCGGTTTCTAGTCTGGGGCTCAATACGATTCTGTCTTCTCCGTTCGCAACGAATGCTTTTCTAACGGGAGCAAGAATAAAATCAGACGCGCACATTTACTAGATTTACAAGAGGAACATGACTACATTTAAAGTATTCAGATAAATCAAGAGTGTGTGAAGAGATTGAATTAAAATAAAAAAAATAAAAAAAAATAAAAAAAAATCATGGCATATTTGAAGATTGACAGAAGAGAAAGACACTTTAATGACATATTAAATTTTTTTCTATGCATGTTTCGTACTTACATGCATATTGATCGTTAGCGCGACTATAGTGTCGATATGTCACGCTTGTCTTCCTCATCCCCGCAATCTCATCTTTATTCCGCTAGTTTTTAATCGACGCACGTATCCGCCGTCTCGGAGCGGCAAACCGTCGGTCGACTCTCCGCCGCGCGGCCTCCAACTTCCGACAAATTTATTCTCACTTCATGCCTGTTTCCCGATAAATATCGATTCTCGGCAGGCAGCACAGCAGACCCCCTCGGCCTCGATGTAATCGCGTTACTCCGAAAGCCGCCACGTCGCGTGCCTGCCGTTCTTCTTATTTGTCTTGTCTGGCCGCTTCTCTTCGTTCGCGAAAGGGGAAACGTTTCCAGAAAGGGGAGTTTCCAAAAAGGGAAACTGAATATCCTCGAATTTATGTACGTTTCTCTCTCTCTCTCTTTCTCTTTGAACGGATCGAACCGGAATAAATTGCCTCAAAACGAACGTATTAGGGGCGGCTTTGCTTAAATTTGTCATCTGGACGATGTAACAAGCTTGCGCACTTTAATTCAATTATGAGAGAATTATTCTTAATAAAATTAAATAAAAACAATATAACACACATTTATTATTTAAATCTAATATCTTTCAATCGCGTAGTTTAATAATTTTTTCACATTTTTCGAGTGATTTCTTTTTGGACTGTTCGTCTAGAATAAACCGAGTGTAAGCTCGGCTTAACGGACAACCAGCCAGCCAAGTGAAAGACGAAGGTACGAATGTGCACGTGAAATACAGCGCTGGAGCGCGCGAGGGGGTGAGGGCGGGAACGATGGAATTTGATATCGTGCACGGGGTCGGGAAAATAAAGTGGAAAAATTCCATCTGGTCAGACGCACCGAGGTTCGCCTGCTGGAAAAGCGGAAGAAGAGGATGAGAAGGATGAGGAAGAGAAGAAGGTACAAACGGGAGAGGGATGACTCAGAACTGGGATACTCAATACATCGTCTCGATTCGCACGCGAATATGAAAGGGCACGATTTACGACGGGCGAGATGTACGACGTCCTTCGAATCGAGTGTTTCAAATGGCAAAACACATGGCCGAGGAAAAACAAACTGTTTGTTTGCAGTATACGTAGCTCAAAGAAGAGATATGTGTAATTTTTACACTTTTGAAAATAATGTTTTATTTAACATTATTAATTTTATGTAAAACTGCAAACAAATTTACGTATCTAGTTGCAAAGAAGCGCGACGTGAATTTCGTCGGGAAATCTATAACTCGCGGCATTCGCTGCGAAACGCGCGCGTTAAAAATCATGTTTGAACGTTACGGGAAAAGCACGTTGCGTTTTCGCCGAGAGTCATACGATGTAAGTTTTCGACGCCGTTGACGGCAGTTCTTCAAGCTCGCCTCGGCTCGTGCTGCGCTTCTTCTTTCTGCTTCTACCGCGCTCGCAGTTCCATGCTCTCGCGTGTCTCAGGAGTCGACGAGTTTCACGACAGTAAAAAGCGCTAAACGACGAGGCAGACCGGCCCAGACAGCAGACGAGCTAGGTCATCGTCGTCGTCGTCGTCGTCGTGGTCGTTGTTGTCGTTCTCGTCTCGTCGCGTTGTCGTCGTCGTTTCCCGTCTCGCTCCTCTGCTCCGCCGCTCGCTTTCCGCGGCGAAATTAAAAACATTTACTTCCGCGAAAGAAACACGAAGCCGTGGACGATCCTCTCATAAGCCGGGACATATTTCGCGGGGGTACGGAGACAAGAGAGGGAAACGAGCAAAAAGCTCGCCAAAGCGGAAAGGGGCTTGGGATCCTGGAGGTGAGCGGGACACTCCTCATGTCCGCGTCTGGGGATGAACGCGCGCGGCTCGTGCCGCCGGCGGGAACAAAAAAGAAGTTTCCGTCAAGATGGAGAGTGGGAAACGAGGATAAGGGAGAGAGGGAGAAGAAAGAGGAGAAACGACTCGCGGAAATTAATCCGCGATGTTTCTTGTTCCGCTACGAGATCGGCGGCATATTGCGCGAGCTTTGGACCGTCGAGCTTGGATCGTTGGATTTTCAACTAGTTGGTACAAAAGCGTATATTGCTACAAAGCGAACAAAGAGTTGAATTATCATGACGTGAATTAAATTACAGTTGTAAAACACCACAAAGAGAGATTCTTATTAGCGTCTATCTGTACATATTGCTCGCTTGCGCGCGGTGTTTTCGTAAATACACGTTTAAATACTAAAAAGAATACAATAAAATAATATAATAAAATGACAAACTCTACAGAAACGCGCAATATAAGTACGTGAATAAATTCTACAAAAAATAAATACAAAACAAATATGTTAGCACAAATAAATGTAGCAACAAACAACATGACAATCTATTTTTTTTTGTCGATCAAGCGACGAGAACATGTCACACAATGGTGTAGCAATCAAGAACGCTATAAACTCTCTAAGAGACGTTAGTCCGGGTAAGAGTGGCTTTGCACATCGAAAAGGAGGGAGACGTAAGCAGATTACGTGACTGTGTAATTGAATGGCCACTCTAAATGCCCCGACCGCTAATTAAGAAAGCGATACCGATCGATTATCCGGCATCGATACGCGTGCTTCCTGTGATCCACTCTTCCGCCGATATAACCCGTAACGGGGTACACGAACGCACAGAGAGGAACCGAAGGGAGTGGTGCTCCCATACCTCCTCTCTCCTCGTCACTCCTGCGATCCACCCCTCCTAAGTCTGTTATCAGCAAACCCCAGCCTCATCGCGGGGCTGGCGCACGGCTAACTGCCGATTATTGCCGGCGGCATAACCTTCGATTAAAATCATCCCCTCAGCCCGCTTAACGGTCTCGTTAGATTGTCCAATCAGCTCAGAGAAGAGAGAGAGAGAGGAGCTCGCTTTTCCAAGGGCAACGACTTGCGGTTCGACCACGAACTGCACGGCTGGATCTTGATTAAACACCGATAATGAGCAAGACGACGGCGAACCGCCACCGCGCGGTGTTTGATTTCTTCTCGTGTAACTTTGTGAAATATCTCGAAATTAAAATAGTCGTATATATTACACGGACATCTACTCTCTCTTTTTTTATTTATCTAGTCTCACGTGTTTTACTCGAAATACGCTTGTATGTCCGAAACACATGTTTGTCTTTGAAACATGCGAGGTTCAAAAGCTCGCGTAATTTAATCAAACTATAATTTCAATATTTATTATTATTTCCCGTGAAATATTCTCGTGTAAACGTGCGTCGGCAAATGTATCGATTCGATTAGGGAAACGTGTTCATTCGCGAGTGCCGTGTACATCGGAGATAAATTTCCCGGATACGATTGACGGAGGTTTCCTTTCGGAAATGCGCTTGATCGCTGGAAATATTTACTTACACGCGCGTCAGAATGCGCGACGTGCGATTTACGACGTGACGAAATGCGCCATCAATACGCGCACCGGTGGTTATTCGAAATCGCTTCGCGATTGCGCGCCGAAACGAACGAGATGAAAAGGCACGCGCCATAAAACCACCGGCGGTGTTTGCGTTTGGTGAATATCTACCGTTGCTACGGCAATTATTGGGTTTAATTGTCCTTGACCAATTGTTCGGTGTTGATATCCTTTCCGCGATATATGCGCGTGTGTTCCCATCACGCATTTTCGCGAGATTTCTCTAACGCGAGCCGATTGATTCCGCCGCGTCCCGTAGGTACTCGATTATATCAACGCTAATTATTATATCAACGCTAATACTATCATCGAAATTTCATTCAGCGATTCTCTCATCGAGCGCGCGAGGAGCTTTTAGAATCGGTTACAAATTTCCGACTAGCAATTCCGACTCGGAAATTTAAATTTCCACAGTTCAGCTAATTTCTACACTTACAATCGGCATTTAACGCACGCGGTTAATTGCGCGCTCAAAATGTTGTATCCAGAGAGATAAAAGTATTTCTTGACACTTTTTTTTTACTTTCAAAATTGCACTCTTTTCACCGCGCCGGTGAACGACTTGATAGTAATTTCAAGATTGCAAAATTTCTTTCTTCTCCCTTTCTTTTTTTCTTTTTTGGAAACAAATTTGGAAAATGACGGCGTGTTACATCACAAGAGAGTCCAAAGGGTCAAGTGTCTAGTTAGCGAACTATTCCTTGATTCTTCTCTTCCTCCTTTCTTCCGCTCGCTCTCCGCTGTGCGTGATGAACGACTGACGAGCCTTTCCCCCGGTTTATGCAGCTCGGTTGAGACCTCACTGAAATATTGAGACGCTAAGCCGGACGTTTAGCATTTTTCCGGGAGGACTATATGCCGCAAAACGGGGGAAAAGATGGATTCTCTGGAAACCGACCCGGACAGACGGGCTTCCGGGGGATTTGCGAGGCAGGTGATAAATATTAAAATAACAATTTGAATTCAACTTTCGTTGAGACTGCGGTCGCGCGAGCACCGGAGGAAGGGCGGGGTCGAGCGCGATGGAAACGCGATTTCTCTCCCGAAAAAGAGAAGGAGAAAGGGTCCGCTTTGAATTCATACAATAATCATCTTACGTACTTAAGTCCGCTTTTTAGCATATTCGCCGTTCCCCGTTTTAGAACGAGATAAGGACAGAGCTCGGAGTCTTTCTCCCAGGAGTAAGCGCAACGACGATAGCGGGAATTGATAGAACACGGGTTGGATGGTCGGAGTCCATCGAATATTTATCGAAAGTCAGATTGTCCGCGTTCTCGAGACGTCTAAATGATTTTCCGGGAAGTAGAGTCGGGACTTTAGATAACGGCGAAACATGCACCGTGCGCGGACATAGATTAATTTTGCTATACTTGTCTTGCCCTCTTCAAATCTAAATCACGAGTCTCTTGAACGCTTCCGCATCGATCGGACAATTATGCGCTCGTGCTTTTTTTTTCTTCGCGATTTTATTTTGTAGTGTGCTTGGACGAAGAAGTGTTGTTCGATTTTACTAACGACAAAGATTAAGTGTTTTTGTTTTTTTTTTTTGTGTTGATCTCTAAACCTCGAGACCTGATTGTGCAAAAAGTAGTTCTGAGTCTGCATACAAATTATCATTAAGTTCGTTATAAAGTATAAAGGATCGTAAAAAATTCACTCGACAACGTGACAGGTTTCTAATTGAAAATTCTCTGGCCTTAACATCTCTGACGGGACTGTCGGGAGTTGTCAGAAAGCGAGTCGCTCGCCGTCGCTGACAACGGTGACGATTATTTATTAGGAGAAAGAGAGAGAGAGACTGAGAGAGAAAGAGGAAGGGAAAGAGAGAGAGAGAGAGAAGGAGACGCAAAATTAAAGCGGATCGTGGAGGGCATCTCACCTCAGCCGAACGAGCGTCGCGATCAATAGTAATAGCCGGCACACGGGCAGTATGCAGCCGCTATCAAGCGCCGACCAATAACACTATCAGGTCGGTTGTAATAATTGATAATGCACTTTGTGAGCCCCGTGGCCGAGGGAACTTGTGCACTACAAAGACAACATTATCTCTCTCTCTCTCTCTCTCTCTCTTTCTCTCTCTCTCCTCTCTCTCTCTCTCTCGTACATAAGGAATGGCAAACGCGCGCGCGCAGGTCAGTGCACCTGCTCGAAACTGCAGTTCCGTTGCGCGGGAAATCGATCAGAAAGCTCCGCGCGCGCCACATGCAAAGACTTCGCCGACCGTAGCGAATAGTTCCAGATTCGATAGTACATTCCGGCTGTTTTTCCTATGGCACCAATGGGCATCTCTTCACCCGGCGGCGGCGGGATGCATTTTAGGCAGACCGTTTGCTTTGACTTCCGCGCGCTGCTGTAACGCGCGCGCGAAAACCAGTAGCGCATGTTATGAGCTAACTTCCGGAACAATGCGATACGCAAGACTCGACGAACGCTTCCGGTAACACGGCCAAAACCGTCGGCGATGCCGAATATGAACACAATTTAGCCCGTTCGGATGCTATCATCGTAGATGGCATTTCGCGCCCGCGCTATCTGGCGTATGTGCGAGTGTTGGCTACTTAAGTAAAAATTATATTTGTTTTTTTTTCGTTACTTCTCGCGGCGAATTTTCTAAGTTATTTACGTATCGAGCGTGTAGAACTTCCAAAAGAGAACTTACGACGCGATTTATTAAAATATTATGTTAGATATTCTCTCTCTTTAAAAAAAAAGAACTCAGTAGTTTGTTCTTCGTACACGTGAAAAAGACGTTCTTCTCTTTCCCGCATAATCGAAATACTCTTTAAAATATACCGCGTATAATTTCGAGAGGAGAAATTTGAATATCGCCTCGTAAAGTTGGAGATAACGGGGTGTAACGGGGATATAAAGCGATATGCTAACAGGGAAACATTCGAATCTCATAAATTGCTAACACACTGCGAAACTGTATATTTTTTCGATCAGAAGTTCTCTTCGTGGTGTTTTTGTAAAGAGGCAGGATGTTACACACAAATATAAATCGTGTCAATGGCTTTTTGGTCGATCGACCCGCGCGATCGACCCGTCCGTCAATTAATCCGTTGCATTTAGCGAGTACTTGCTTATTCCTCCCCTAATCGCGACGCAATCAGCACGATTTAACAGCGTGAATACACGTCTAATCGGAATATTCCCGTAAGGCTGTATCCTGCGAGAGAACGTGTACTTATTGACCGTAAGTACCTCCTCGTTATCGCGCGAATGACCTTTGTATAATCGTAATCCATCCTGAGAGAAATAGAGAGAGAGAGAGGATATTTCGCTAATTGCCGATTATATACCAATAATACCAATCCTCTCGGATCATCATCCGCCGCGTCGTATTATATAGCGGCGAAAATATAAGTTCCGACGATCCGCTTCCATTAATCATCACCGCCGTGTCACTGACACTCTTGATCACTGTTTTAATCAGAGATGTCAAAGACGAGACCATAAATTTCACAGAAAACGTCATCGAGACGAAAGTTTACCGCGTAACGAGAAAAGTTGTTTGAATCGGCGAGGCGCGCTGACATAAAGTTTCTCGCGCGATTTCGCTAATTATTTCGTGTTACATCTCCGAGCGCGGGGAACCACAACGCCACGTTCAACGGGGCGACTCTGCGCGGATCCGGAAAGAAAAGGGCGACATACGCACGCGAGAGATGTTGTGATGGGGTTGAGAGTAAGGGGACAAGGTTTGTTGGTTGTCAGACTCTCTTGGACAAAGGCTAATTGCGACGCGCGGGCGAACCGCGTCGCAAACGGGAACAAGCCCATATTACGTCGAAACACAGCCTCCGCGCGTTGTCCGCGTGTTATATCCCTTTCCCATCCTCGTCCCTTTTCGATTCTGCTACCTTCTTGCTTCTCGCACTATCCCCTTCTCCATCCCGGAGTTTCGTCTCGCCGCGACCGGAGGTTGACGTTGAGGTCGGTGCGTTTCGCAATACTCCGTCACAATTTATCGGCTTTCGGCCGTTATAGTCCCCGTGTATGTAGAGAGCATCCGTACAACGATGTGACTTGGACCAGGTAAACCTTCGTGGCTCGCAGACCGCAACGCATACGTCCGGTGTTCGGGCGCGACTCGCTTTAGCGCGAGTTCGACCGTTAACCGACCTCTTCGATCTGGCCTGGTTACCTTCTGATGCGTATTTACGCGTGTTTCTGCGCGCGACCAAAAGCTCTCTCTTTCTGTCTCTCTCCCTCTCAGCGCAATTGTCGACGAACCGGACCCTCGTCGTCCTCATCCACAGCTGATGCAGAAGGACGAGACAAAAGGGCGCAATTCGCAACAAAGTTTGATCCAATAGTCGCAGTGAACAAAGATGACCTCACAAATGAGAGACTTCGTATCAATGCTACGGTCGCTCGCCTGTCGCATTGGATTAAAAAAAGTAAAAGAAAGTTTCGGCGAACTTGATTAAAAACAGTGCGCGTCGAGTTTAATCTGAAATTTTCAAAACTGCGAGAGAGAGAAAGTAGTAATATTACAAACAAATGCATTCGCGATTATTGTAATATTTCACGTAAAATCTTGATGCATACAAATTTTTCGCGCAGTGACAAGTTTTAATTATGAATTAATGCGAAAGATTTTTTTTTCTCGATGCGATCGTCTGTACATATATACGTACCTACAATCATGGAAAAAAAAACGTTATTATCGCGGAGTAATGCGGGACGCGAAGTTACATTAACGTAAATGAGAATTCTCGCTCGCAACAACAACCGAGGCGGCACGTGTAAATTTTTTCCGCTTCCCGATTACCCGCAACTATTTATCTCCCGTAAACGTTGAGGAAACGCTTTGAGGAAATCCCCGCCGAGCTTTCGAGCTTTGCGACGATTACGGATTGCCCTCCGGTAATTGAATGGGTAATTGAAACGATCCTTATCAAGGCCACGGGCTCTTATGGGGCACGGTCACGGCAAACGCAAACTCGTTCAACTGCGACTCCTTCCTTCCTTCCTTCCTTCCTGGATCTCTTCCACAGCCGCGCTGTTTGGACGTGCTAAGAGCGTTCTCTGCGGCGCAGCGCGGCAGAACTTAACTGGCAATTAATCGTTTAAATATTGATTAAAAGATTTCCGCGTGCACAGAGAGAGAGAGAGAGAGAGAGAGAGAGAGAGAGAGAGAGAGAGAGAGAACGGGACACGTTGCTTCCCTCGGGGTGTAAGCGACGTCTTTCGCAGCTACAAAATTCAATTCGCTCGACAAACATTTTCGACCAACGCTCTACTCCCGACGCTTCTTTTTATCCTTCACATTCTTTTTCCCCGCGTTAAGTTTCGTATTTGAAAGTGTGTGTGTTTGCGGGGATGTACTTCTTCTTCCATGTTGTTGATCATTAACTTACAAATTTCGCAAAATACGAATCGTAACACGTCGATACGTGTATTTCGATGTAATTGAATAACGCGGCCGTTTAAATAATTTTGGCAACTAACACTGCGGTGTATTAACCGCAGTAAATTTTATTTTGTTTTCTGCAATCACACCGAGGTCAATATCGCAGCGAATTCGATTCCATTATGTTTGCGCAGTTAAATTATTTAACCATCCAACACACACACACACACAAACGGAGTTATCGTTTACATTTCTCGGCGGCGTTGAAATTTTGCGGGACATTGCAATCTCTTCGTTCCAAAGCTTGAATAGAAATATCAACGTGCACATAAGAGCGCCAATATATAAATACCAACATAAGCTATCGCGCGCACAAAAGGCGCTCTCCTCCCCCACCCCTCGAAATTGAATTCCTTTTACTCCTCGGTCCGTTCGCGTGTCCGCATCGGCCATCTTTGAATTCCGTGATATTTCATAGTACAGCAATATTTCCCGTTAACATCGCGAGAGCTGAGGCTATTGTGAATCAACGTGGCTTCCCGAATGAATGGGAATAAGAGTTGCAAACAATTATTTTTATGCGTCTGAAATGCGCAAAAAATTAGAATATTACGTTCGCGAACTTCTTTTCCAACTTTTTAAAAGCGTTTAAAAACAACGTGAAGCACGCGATGATAATTAATTGATAAAAATTATTTCACAACTTCGTGAATCTTCATGTAATCTGTTTTGTTTTTTATACGTAACTGTTACTTTTTCCACCATCATATTGTGCGATATTATTTGCAACAAAACAAATATGAAAAAATTATCATCGACATAAATATCTTGTCGGCGAGATACCTTGTATATAGGAACGCGAGCGGCGAGTTATATTTTTATTATATTTTTACAACAGTATTTTAGCAATTCGGAGCGCGCGAGAGAGCCATTTGTCAGTTCCGTCGTGCATTCCTATACCTTTCGAATATTGATTTTCGATTTTACCTTCTCATTGCGGCGGCAAGGGGAGACGGGAGGGAAAGAGGGAGCTGTAAATTTCTCGGGGCACACGTCGAACAACCCTCTCTCGCGACCGAAACGACAACGTCTCCGCGAATCTCCGGCCGTATAATTTCCTATCCATTGTTAAACTTTCGCACCGGACGGCCATTTTGTCCCGAAACCGTTTGACTTTTCTTGCATCCGCCGCTCCGTCTTTCAGAGACGGCCATCCGCACCGGGCGCAAAAAGACGTAATGTAAACGGGTCACTTGGCATGCAAGACGTGGATAATCGCCCCTAGAATTTTATATGAATGAAATAACAACCCTCGTGAGTACACGCAATAAGACCACGCAAAATTGTGTACGAGATACCTCTGTACGCGTAACGAAACCCTTTTTGTGCGCGAATTCTGTGATTTGTTAAATATTTATTAATTTTTACAAGATATAAATTTTTTGTATATTCGAAGAAAAGAGCAAACTTTGACACGCGGAATTTTGTCGGATCGTTTTGTTGAAGGCGAATCCGATGTAAATTCGTTTTTGTCCTCCGATTTAACGTTTATCACGTACATGAAAAATGAAGCTTAGGCAACGCAAATGATTACCTACGCCACTCTCCTTGTTTTCGCAATAATTATTGCAAACACGTCGGTACGTGGCGCGGTTGTTATCTTTAATTTTCCTCCGCCAACGTTTCTTCCGGTCTATCTTAGCGCTCCCGGTACTCAGCGGTAATAATTCAGGTTTGTAATCCGTTCGTGGGAGAAATTGCCATAAAACAAACAAAATAATTCATCAACGTCAGGTCGGGATGAATTCTCTCCCATTACATTTTACGTTACAACGCGCGACTGAGATTAAGACATTTATTATATTGTATATATATGTACGTATATGTAGATATTTGTTATTAAAGATATTGAATATCACAAACGCGAAACAGACTTTCAGAGATCAATCCAGAACTTGCAATCCGAGAACGCAATTGCGTTTTAATTTCAAAAAATTTTATTTACCTCGCACGTGTGTATTCGAAAAGGTCTGGCAATATCTTGCATTAATTAAGCGGCGTATCGTCTTCTGGGGATTTTATATAAACGGGATCTGTGTAAATTCGCTTCTCTCGTACGACAAAAAAACATAACTTTTATTTTATGCAGCAAACATTTAATAATTACCCTCGGTTATACCTCGGGCAGAGAAAAAATAAGCAATATGCAAAAAACGAAAATAAACGTTCAAAAAATGTCGCGGCCACCTTTTGCCGTTGAGAGAAATAATATTATTCGCATAAAATTCCGATCTCTCTCCTCCCCCTCTCCGTCTCTCCATTGCGCTGCACCGCGTAAAAAGATAAACGCCGTCTGGCTGAAGCCGGCACTTTCGAGCGTCGCGACGCGGCTAAGCTTTCGTCAAGTTCTTCCAGAGGTTCCCGCTCCGTTCGCGTTCTTCTCACCTCCCCCTTTTTATTTTTCCCAGTCGGTCTTTTCTCTCTTTTTTCACCCTCCGGAACTGCACGGAAGGTACGTCCAAACCTCCTCTCCTCTCTGGCGGCGAGCAAGACGACGACAACGGCGAGGTGACAACGCAATTTCGCGGACGTAACGGCGAGAAGGTATAAAGAGATTGTCTTTCGTGCTGGCGCTTAAAAATTTGCACTTTTATGCCTCACGGAATAAAACTACCCCGCGCGAGCTTTACGTCTCTCCAAACGCGAATAGGGATTGCGAGTGTCATCCGACGTGCAGTTCGGTTTACCTTGTACGTACAGCGCCGTCTTCATAGCCACGCGGGCCCCGAAGCAAGGAAATTTATTTCTCTTTCGCGTTGTGCAAAATCAATTTGAAAACTTATAAGAGAAAGAGAGAGAGAGAAAGAGAAAAATCACTTTTTGCGTAAAAATAAAAACCATCTTTAATTGAGAAGAAATAATACATTTATATCTTATTTTTTTTATGCTTCTAATTTGCTTCGCTTTTAACTTTGCAAATTGCAAATGATTGGAGTCATCTCGGTTGATTAATTTTAATTTAACGCTTTAAATATCCCCTTGTGACCTATTATCTATTATTAGATAATTTCTCGATTGTAATATCGCGCATGTGATGATTTATGAAATAGATAGCTCAGTCTACAATACAATTACGTATTATATTGCGATGTGTATTTATAACATTTGCGATTAGCGTAGAACGAGAGATTTATTGAATTTGATATTGAAGTGCGACTGCGAGTGAACAATTATAAACACTCGCGTCTCATTTTACACATTTCGTTCTACTACGCGCAAATGATATCAATACAAATACGCGATTTTTTTACACCGATGATCCTTCTCTTTTTTTTGTTTGTTCAATTTATTCAGTAAAACGAATCGCACACGGAGCTTCTGTAAGTAGCTATTTGTAGAAAAATATATCCGACGGTTCCAAGATATGTTCTGGAGCAAAGAGAGCATCAATATATATTTATTAATAGTCCGAAAACTCGAGCGCAAGCAAAATGTAATTCGTGTCAATATTGATTTCTACGCGCCAAAATAGAATATTCCTTTTTTAATTCACCACTGAAATACAAAACTTCAATTCGGATCTTTTTCACGTTATTCTCGTTTCCACCGAATTTACACATATACCGCGACACATCGACGTTTTTCGCTTTTAGGAACCGCGCGAAAAAATGTTGTTTCTGTTTACCCGAGACGCGTTGCGCGCCTCGCGAATCTATATAACCCCCGCATTTTGCGCCACCGCGGCGAACCAGAAAATAGATGAACGAAAGATCGGAGCGAAGGGTAAAAGCATACGCGCGCGAACACACACACACACACGTATACTCACATAACGTTTCCCTTTGGCGCGGCGGCTTTTGAAACGCACCGGCTTTGCCGGGGGAACATATTTCGTACACGCTGACTCGTGCACTTTCCTGTTTATCCTGCGCCTTCATCCCCCGGGGTGGTTTCGCGGCGCATCGACTCACGCGGGCACGACATTCGACTTTCTCAGAGCGCGGTCTTCTTCTTCTTCTCTCTCTCTCTTCTTCTTTCTGTCTTTCTCTTTCATTCTCCTTCGAAGATCTTGAAAACGATGACAAGACGAGGGTGTGTTCGCGACGGTGGTTTTGTTTGAGCAGAGAGTTACCTTCCTCGCTCGGCGGTTTTCCATTGAGATGCTGATGAAATCTGACGATCCGCGAACTTCTTGGCGACCGTTATCCGCGACGACGATGCCGACGACGTCTACCCTTCCCAGCTTTTAACTGCGCGGATCGCGAGCTTCCAGTCGACCCGCGCGAACTTCGCAAGTTCTAATTGTACTGAGGTTTGCATTGTATTCCCTCCCCCCTTTCGTCGAACGAGTCGTACACTGAATTTAAATTAATGAACTTTTAATCTCGCTCGTGAATTCGCGCGCCTCGGGAAATTTATGGATGTATCAAGTAACAATGGGGGGAAGACGAAACGCTAGATGAAAATCTCTTCATGTTGGAGAAGACGCGCGCGCGCTGTCGTAAGTAAAATATAAATTTTATTTCGGCAAAAGATTTGAAACACGCACGCGTTACTGTATACAATTCTTAAAGATGTATTATAAACATTTTTACGAGCTTCCGTAAAATGATAAAGTCCACCGCGAATTCGTTATCGGACGAGATGTGTAACGAGCGGAACAGTCTCGCACTCTTGCAATTTTAAACCGAGAGAACGTTGCGATATCTCCGTGGGTGGTTTAAGAGCAGATAATGAACACTCAAGAGAGAGAGAGAGAGAGAGAGAGAGAGAGAGAGAGAGGCGAGGTGAACAAGCGAATTAGTTGGGGGGGCGACTCGACCTCCGCAATCCGCGCGTACTCTCTAATTACGAATCTTTTAAAGTTTTCCGCGCGTTGCGTCGTAATTTTGAACGCATTTGCGCACACACGCGCGGCTTCTTCTACCACAGCAGTACACGCGTCTTCGAATTGTGCGCTGTAACCGTCGATCATATTTCGATGACACTTCCGCTCATGCAAATATCACCGCGCTGATTTGAATTGGGTTGTTAGCGGGCTTAAATATTCTTCCGCGCAATTTTCTCGACAGCTTGATTAATTGAAGTGGAATAATTAATCTTCGGGTTACCTTATTAATCACGAGAGAAAGAGAGAGGAACGCGTTACTTCACAAACGTCATCGTGCTTAGCGACCTTTCCCGCGTCTGTTTTGTGGCGTTTGATATGTACTTTCTATTATTATTATTATATATTCTTTGATAGTCTATTAAAGAATATTAATTTGCTACAGTCTACCTTGTTTTAAACGAGAAATTTGAGTATTAAAATACGAGATTTCTAAGGAAGATTGTCTCGGTTCTGAAAAATCGGAGGCTCAAGATTATTGCTTCGCCTGATTTAGCATTTCATAATATCTTTGTGCGAAAATTTAAATTTTATATAAAAAAAGTTTCTTATGTACGTGTTGTACTTAATCTTATATAGGTACTCCGAATGCGTCAATAAGCGAATACCGCGCGTAAATACATACACCGCAGATAAGATGGAAATTGTGTATGGCGGCGGAATGCTAAGTAGTTTGATGCGCGAACGGAGTTTCCATTGTGATGGAATAACTGTCTATTTATCAGCAGCGAGCGCGCAGACGGTTTGAAGTTCATGCGGGGTTCGACACTTCGCCGGCACTGCCGGCAATTAATTAACATCGCGAGTGGCTGATTAACATATTATCGCCGTAAGACAGACGGTGTGTTGCAGAAGCTCGAGAGACAAAGAGAAGAAGAGAGACAAAGAGAGAGAGAAAGAGAGAGAGAGAGAGAGAGAGGAAGAAGGAAATGTAAGGAGGAAGAGGAGGAGGAGAGGAAATGGGAGACTGCGCATGAAGATTGCGTGGTTTGAAATTCGCGTGAGAGAAGAAGGGGATTGAATGACGAGATCCCGGACTTGTTCAAACGAACAACAGCGGCGGAAGGGAAGAAAGGGAAATGCGAAGTTGACTGGATGGGAGAAAGATAGGCGACGACGAGTGGAAAGGGATGGAGGTCCTAGAGCATCCCTCCGAGCACGTTCGACTATTAACCCCGTCGAGATTCGGAAAGGCTCCGACGACTGAAACCACCACGTCTCCACTTGCGACCCCCTTCTAGGACGTCTGAACGAGACTTCTAGCCAGGCGCAGTGTCTCTCTGTAACAAGGGAGCGAATTCAACTCTCGAGCTCGACGACAGACGGTACCCCTCAAATCTTCTGCACGGCCGCGCTCTTCTTTGTTTTGTCGTGTGTATTGTATCCCGGTCTCTTTTTCACGCTTCGAAAAATCGCAAAGATAACTGATAGAAGTAATAATTATTAAACGAACAACTTTGATTTTCTTTTCTAACTAATTTGTATTTAAATAAAAATGCATATGTTCGTGATTTATTTTGCTTGTACAGAGCGGGAAGTGTTTTTGAAACATTTTAGTATTCGTACACACACACCTGCATGTACGTTGTATTAATAAGATTTTAAGAGCAAGTTGTACTAATTCTGCTTGTACTCTTAATTAAAAAGAGTTGCACTTAATATTACTTAAAATAATTTAACATCAAGCTCGAGATGGCTTTCCTCGCGAAAAAATCGCCGGCTTGTTTCTCTTTCTTTCGCGTTAGCCGCAGAGAGCGATAGTGTCGGCATGATTAAAACAAAATCGTCGTCGCGTTATTACCGGTACCGCGTTTTCTGACGAATTGCAATGGAGATTCGCGGAGGAAATTCCGCGCCTCCGGCTAGACGAGGAGGCTTGTGTGATTTATCGCGAACGTAATAACAGACGATACTGTTCGCTCGTTTTAATGTCGTCGCGTTTCACTTTGCGGAATCCTATTAAAGAATTAATGATATAAATATTACAGATGATGAAAATAATGTGACGATAATAAATTTTGTGAAAATCTACTTCTTCTATGAACTTCTTTTACGATGTGTGAATAAATAATATTTGTAACAGACCAGAAATGTCAGTTTTGATATTTTCACTATTATTGCATAATCTAATAAAGCGATAATTTAAATTCGATATAGATTTGTTCTCACAAACAAAGTTAACGATATTTTATGAAAATCGCGCTACATAACGTGGAGTTTATTAAAAAATATTGTTCCAGTTTGTGTGTACATCCACTTAGATTTGTTACTTCAATATTTGATTTACGACACTTTCGCAAAACAGCGTAATTACGAAACTCGGAAAGTTTGTTGGATAGCAAACTGAGTACAGCATATATATATATATATATATATATATGTATATATAAATTTTGTTCCGCAATAGTGAGACGATTAGCAACGGCGTGTCGTTTCATTTTAAACGTTTCATCCTATTGGTATTTTAATTTTTGGCCGACATATAATACATAATTACACTTCGGGATAAATACTTAAATTTAATGGCGATGTAGCATACATTAATGTAAACGACTTCACGAGATTGCGTAAGCAACGTGTGTCTACATGTGAATTCTCTCTCTCTCTCTCTCTCTCTCTCTCTCTCTGTTGTGAATAATGGATACTACAATTATTGTCCGTTATATTTTAGAATTTAAAATCTTGCGTGTTAAAGTCAACGCTGAAATGTTAATTGTTAGTTGTTGCATTATTTCCGTGTAAACAAGTTTCATTTTTTCCATGATTCTTCTTTCTTTTATACTCTTTAATTTTTTTTTATTTCGTATTTTGCTTTTATCAGCGCGAACATTATCGTTTGTTCAGTCGGCGAAACAAACTCCGAAAAACAATTAACGAGCGATATAACTCGACAATAGTCAGTCGAGACGGACGTGGGTGCGAAGGTACCAGAGAGCTTGCTTGTCGATCGCGACGCACAATAGGGGACGCGCGAACGACGGAGTGTAATATTTCCCCGTAGAAGGTCATTATAGAATCGCGCGCGCCATTGCGCAATACCTATATTTCAGACTTAGCGCGTTATGATCCCGGGGAACGTGCCACATACATCGTGGGTACCGATACACACGGGGTACAGAGCATTTGCAGCTGCATGTTATTACACTGCGCACGTATTTGCGCGCACATTACAGTATAAATCCGTATAGAACATTAAGCTCTCAACGGGATAAGAAACGTCTATGATCATCGAGGTATTAGTATAATCTTGGAATTATTATATAAATTACATAGAGAACTGAGAAAAACTAAATATGAGGCGGTGATACTGAAATCTCTTGATAGACGTCTGTGTCTATGTTTGTGTGATAGATATGATAAAGTCGCGCATCGAAAAAAATAGAGAAAACAAAGGAAGAAATATATTTGTGAATTAATTATTAAATATCGTGTATATATGATCTTTTTGGCGCACTGCGTTCTTCCCATACAGTTTTGTTGGGTAATTTCGCAAAGCTATCTGAAGTGATACTTTATACGCGACCGATAGCGCACCTGGTCGAAGCACGTATCGAGGACGTCGGTTCTCGTCGAAGGAGGGAGATGGATAGAGCGGATTCTGATAGAGCACGCAAGAGGATGGCGGAGTGAGATAGACAGAGAGAGAGAGAGAGAGAGAGAGAGAGAGAGAGAGAGAGAGAGAGAGAGAGAGAGAGAGAGAGAGATAGAGACCGAGGGATGTCGGGTCGCCACAGGGGTTGCAGTATGTAGGCTAGTTGGTAAAGGCAAACGCGAACAATTTGGCGTAATAATCCGATAACTGATAATATTGGCAATTTGGTCGGAGACTAAACGGATCGCGCGGAGTGTCGCTGCGTGCGTTATCTCGATTATTGTTATTGTCTATGATCATTAGACAAGGAAAGGATTTTCATCGGCCGGTATAAACAAGCATCCGTCTCCGGATATTTCGTTTTCGTTCGCAAGCGTGTTAAATTCAATGTTACTTATGCAAAAAAACATTATCATCACGTTTATTTTACTGCACAATACACTCCAATTGCGTGAACGGTATCACTGATCGCGCGAACATCTTATTCGCGTGTAATTTATTGCGCTCATGCGTGTTGCATGAAATTCGATAATCAACTCGAGTTTATCACTTCGAGAGATACGACGTGCGAGGTACGAAAACTAAATGAAATTGCTGAATCAGCAATAATGAGAGCTGCTTTCGTCGGAGGGAATTGGCTGGCGATAACGACCGTGTCGATACACATTTGGTCGATAATTTGCCCGGAAGCATTAGATATGCAAGTAGGTTACTTGTGTATCGAGGACATGTGTCGCAATTTTCTTTTATTACGTTCAAAAGTCGTGGCTTGTAAATCGTGTTTACAATTGCTCAATTATAGAAACGTATATCCACACACACACATGTGTCGCGATTATGTGTCAGGTCACACGAAATTATAAATAAGGTTAAAAAAAAAAAAAAAAATGTAACCGCAGAAAGTGGCAAACCAGATGTGAAGCTGATTTGAATTCGGCGCTTAAATGCAGAATCTGCGTAATGCAAATGCGAATTGTCGGTTCGCGGTGGAGTCAATCGGATCGGGAAAATTAACGAAACTCATCGATCGGCGGGCGAAGACCGGGGATCCGCTTTGTCGGAGGGTGGAAATCGCATTCCGTAACATCCCGGTTGTACATCGTCCTCTCTTCGTCTCCTCTCTCCCACTCTTCCTTCCGAGTGTCTGTCCGTCACGCGGCCGGCGAAACGGACCACGAGCGCGCGATCATCTCGAGGAATCTCGGGGTCTTGACGAGCGGCGAGACGTGCCTCCAAAGTTCGCCGGAAGTGGTTTCCAGGGAGTGATTGATTTCCCACATCGAATCGTCAGAGCGCTAGCTCCGACCGTCAGATGCGGTAAATTCGGTCTCGGACTTCGAGATTCTGCGAATTGCTCGAAAAGAAAATGCGTCAAATGCGTCGTTTCAAGAGCGATTTGAATAATTAATCGTGTGACGTTCATTAATCAGTAATGACCCGGCGGAACAAGATGTGTGGACAAGAGTGTAAATGATAACTTTGAACCGTGTGATTTTGAACTTTGTTATCGAGACAACAAAAGAGCACGTTAAACTATTGACGGACGTGTGTGTAAGTATGTACATTCGATAGTTTTCACGAAGTTTGACGAATATGTGGGTTACACAGAAATTTCTATGTGTGCGCGAGGTAAAATCTCATTAAAACAAAGTCCGTCGACCGACGTCAAAGCAAGTCTTTTGATGTTGCGTCGCATCGAGCTTGTTTTATTTCCGCGGGAGTGTTTGTACGAATGTATTATATCATCGAATGTTTTATCTTTATTTCACACTGACACATATTGCTTTGGGCGTGTTTGTTTGTTGAATATATTTTTAGAAATATACATTATATAGATTATTTTATATTATTTTTTTATATGTACACACAGGTAGCGCTTAAAAAAACGGCAGCAAGCACAAATGCGTTTGTCATTTTGCAACGGTAATTCCATAGTCTGGATTTAGTCATTAAAAGTAGTTCTATATGCAAGAGACACTAATGAAGTTTAATAACTATTATTAAACTTTACCGTCAGAGAGAAAAGAGTTGATTAAATTTCTAGTTTATTAAAAAATCAATATGTTAGTTTTTCAATTTATACCGTCTGCCAAATATACGGCGACGGTATTACACGAACGGTTTTAATTTCCCAGAATCGCGGAGTATAGAAATAATTTTTTTTTTTTTTTAATTTGAGTAATTCTTTAATTTCGATAATTTTTGAAAATTTGTGAAAGTTTTAGCGTTTACATTAAAAACCGCACAATAAAAATTGCAGAGAAAATGAGACTTAATAGGATATTGATCGGAGAGAGTCCCGACGGCGATAAATTTCTATTTGAGAAACGTTATACTTCTTTAACATTTTCAACTAAATATAAATATAATACTTACTTGATTAAGAAAACTGTGATTTGCAAGTTGTAATTAGTTCATCGAATAACTATTTCGGAGTATCAATTCTTTCGCGTGCGCGTCGCTTATCACAGAACAAGAGAGTGGTAGCAGGTAGCGATGCTCCCGTTGGCCGATTCTTCACCTGGCGCAGGCGCGTCGCTCCCGCCCTCTGCGCTCTACCCGAACTACCCCCGACCCTCGAGAGAGGACCGACGGAGACGGCGGACTCGTTCGACGAAGACGAGTCGAGTTTCGGGTGTGGGGTCGACTGACAGCCGAACCGCGCTTCAGTCGGCCGGCGAACTCGCGTGCCGAGCTTTCGCGTTCGCTGACGTTCTTCTCTTTCTCTCGTCGCGTCCGCCCTTCGTCCGCATCCGGTTTACTCGCGTCGCGACGCGCGTTTAACGCGTTTGGCGAGGACGTCGGCTTCGTCGTCGATCTTTTTCACGCGCGATCTCTCGCGAGAAGAGTCCGACGCCACGCCACTCGAGAGATGAAGTTGCCGAGACAGGATCCGTCTTGAAAGTGAAATATTGACAGAGAAACGCGCTTGAGAGATAAAATTGGGATGCCTCCTCGCCGCGATACGAGTGCTCGACGAAGATTCTCGCGGTATCGGATGACTTGACTTCGAAACTCGCAGCGTGAATAGTGCTCCAAGTGGAATTTTCGAGGAAGTGAGGGTGTGCAGTGCGCGCGATGTTTGGCACGTCGGGTGGTACTTCGAAAAACACTTCCAAAAACCCAGCCGGCGAACGTACACAGGCAGGTGAATATATCGACTATAAAGTGTTTCCACAAAGCGCGTTTTTGTTACTCGTATCGGAGTTGAACATTACTGAAGATCGATTATAAATCGAATTAGAGAGAGAGTAAAAAATTGCTTCTTACGCGGACGATATTCGCGTGCGTTTCGGTGTGTGAGAATCGAGTGTCGCCGAAAAGAATATCACGGGAAAAACTCGGGTGTGAGATCCTTCGCTCAAAAGACTTTGTTCGAAAGAAAAAACAAACAGTATCGACGATACAGAAAAGTATCGCGTTGCCACGAAATTAGCGAGATCTCAGTCGTGCGTGACGAAGTCGTTCGCGAAAACATATCAGTGACTGAGGAAATATTAGTGAAACGGTACATATCGCGCGTATCATCCGGAAACATATCAATTGACTCAAGAAATCGACACTCGGGTAACAAACGTGAAATCTCTCTCGAGTAAAGACTCGTCGGATCGAATTTCTTTCTCCGGGCGCGCATCTTGCGCGACAAACGTGGTGTTCTTTGACGACATATCCTCCCGCGAATCGCTCTCTTTACAAGCGAGCAACATATCCGTTACCGTCGCGAGAAATATAATATATATATATAGCGGGCGCGCGGCCCGAGTCTCGCGAGCTTTACGTATGCGGGATCGATAGTCAGGTCGCGATAGCCATCGTTTTCCAGCGACCTGCATTGTTTCACTGGCTGGAAAAACGCGTCTCTCGCGTTCGCGGGTTCGCGACTGACGCGCGCGACCCGTTAGCGAAGTAGTAGAAGCGCGCATTAGTCCGCCATAGGTTCGGCAGAGACGCGCGATGAGACCTTGTCGATAAGTGCATCGTCGACGACGATGATTTGTACTTTTTGATAAACGGCCACGAGTTCGGGCGCGCATTACATCGCAAGGAGGTGCATTATCGATCGGAATTCAATCTTTGCCTCCTCCTCCTCCTCCTCTTCCTCTTCCTCCTCTTCCTCCTCTTGGCCCCCTAAGTGAAGTGGGCGAAAACGTTCGAGAACGGGAAACTGCGAACATCGAAGCTCGTTAATTAAAGGCCGACGGGAGTCGTTGACGACGAAGAGCGGAACCTGCCAGGTAAATATTTTCCGAAGCCACATGGCGAGATCGCAATTTCACGCAGCACCATTTTTCCGCTTCCTCCTTCGCCCGTCTGCCCGCCCGCCTGCCTTCCGTCACGACGGAAGTTTTTCGGCTGGGCGTGCGAAGGGAGGAATTTTATTTTATTTTATTTTATTTTTTTTTGAACGACGATGCGGAGGGTTGCCGACCTCTCCGTTATTCGTGTCGTGTTCTGTCCTTCATCGTGCATGCGGATCGTATCGAAATTCTTTCGTGTACTTTCACACGAAGGATACTCCGGACAAGACATTTCGCAAGGACGAAAACGGAGCGAGAGAGAAAAAAAGAGAGAGAGAGAAAGAGGAGAGGCGATGGACAAAGATAGAAAATCCTTTCGTTCTCTTCCGCGAATTTCCAACAATGTACGTTTACGGTTTCCGTGATCGTTTTGCTTCACGCGAAATTGGATTATCGACCTACCGTATATAATAGTTCTCCGGCATACCCTTGTCCTCCGAGGAAAAGGACACATGTTCGGGGATCGTCCGCCTTTCAATTACGCTTTTCCATCAACTTTGCTAAATGTGTCACGAATCAGATTTTATGACGCAAAAACCAAAATGCCAAGCAGTTGCGTTTCGTTAAACACAATTACGCGGTTTTCTAATTATATTTATGTGAAATAGAAACTCTCGACGATGTACGAACTTACCGAAAATGTAGAATAAATACCACTTGGTTCGTTTTATTCAATGGCTGAAATAAATTCCATCAATTGATAACACTTTAAATTTATACCGCGCATATGTAAATAATTGGTGGTTATCGCCACTCGATGGGTTTTCAATTAATTAATTTGTAATGATCATCGGCCATCGCAAACGCGTAATGAAAAATTTACCTCGTGGAAAACGGCATTTCTCTACGCAACGTGACCCGCCCGAAGTTGGCGCGTGACACTTGCTTTTTATTATTTCTCGCAAACGCGCGGAATAAACAGCGCTTCGTTGATTGCGCGCGTCCTCTCGAAACGCGATTTCTCTTCCCCCCGCGCAATAATACAGCGTGACGCAAATAATACCGTCGCTACCGCTTCGAAAAATGGGATACAAATCGCGACGGGGATTCGGGGAGAGGAAAAACGACCGCCGCGCGTGTCGAATTTATGAGTCGCGCGGAATATTTTTTGTTCGCTTGTGTTCGTTAAAGAGCGTATGAAATTGGTAGCCAATTTTATTAGTCCGAAATTCGTTGCCGCGAATTCGATTCGATGGGGTGTACTTCTGACGATATGACTCGAGTTTTTTCGCTTGTGTTTTTTTTCTACATCGACACAATTGAGACTGACGCAATGACATTCGGGTCACGAACGGTAATAAACGTGATCAGGATTTTATGGTCAGTAGTGATAACCGACGAATCTCTCGTGGCGTACTACTACTGTCTATATAAAAAAAAAAAAAATTGGAGGTCAGGGTCGACTTTACATACGTTCCATAATTTTACACGATCGAGATTTTCATTTTGCAAAAATGCTTGTTGTTGTTGACGCAAATTTTACATGATGATTACAGCGAAGGATACAGGATTCTGAATTATTGCAAGTAACTATTGCTATCAATATATACACGCAGAATATTTATCGATGTAAAACTTTATTTTTTTTTTTCGAGAATTGGCACCCGTCGGAATTTTTTTCCCAGTCACACACGCGTCTCGCCATTAATTGCCAAATGCGCTAGAACAGTCGAATATTTCAATAATACGCTGTGATTTATCGCCTTCTGTGATTTGCTTCCGATTTTTCATTTAAAAGTTTTATTTGCGTCCCGAATATATATAACTCACACACGACTGATATTCCGTTAAATAATAAAACGCGGTAGCGATTAATTTCCGCGCGCGGCGCAATGCCGATTTATCAGCTTTGAGGGTAATATTGTGGGGAAGAATAAAACGCAGCGCGCGCATGTAAGACATTCCATTTTTTTTTTCCGGCAGTTATTCAATGGAAAAACCGCGCGCACAATTCTCCCCGCCCTTTTATTTCATTTTGCAGTTGCATTTCTGTCCGTTACTCAATTATCGCATTTTGTACTACACACGTCGGCACTTCAGTTCTTCCGACGTCGGTATGAAACAAAACCGCGCTCGCGTTTTACCGTGATATCGATAATTGCGAATTTAACGCGTAATTTGGCAAAGAGCGAAACGTCGGTGTTAATTCGGCGCGACATTACTTGGTTAGCGTCGACGTGGAAGTAACGCGATCGATGATAAACGCGAGTCTCCCACGTCGAAATCGCGGCGAAAAGCCCTCGGAGGAGGAGGAGGAGGCGGGAAGAGGAGAGGACACCTATCGACACGCAGCAACTATCTCGCTGCAATTTCGTACATTACCGGTCTTAATCGCAGGAAAGTTTATCCGGAAGCGCGCTTCCACGTTGGAGCTTAAGTTCGCGCGATATCGGACCGGATCGATTGGCACGCCACGTTGTTGTAACGATGACGCCTGAGAGATCAAGATCCCGATTGGCCCTCGGAGAAACTCTGGGGCAAACTCTGTAATGAGGCTTGTCGAGGAATTACTCCGAGAAATCATTATCTCGATTGAGCGCGCGATTCTTTGATCTTTCTCCCTCCCACGAGTCATTCGCGATGATGCCGGTCGAAAATCGGTTTCCGTTTGTAAGATCACAAATCGTGAAATTGTGGGCGACTAAGGTTGGTGAAAAGTTCTATTTTCTTACGTTTGTTATATAAAATGTTATCGACTGTAATTAGTAACAATGAAGTAATTTAATTTCGATATTAGTCGTTATTAGTAAATTTCTCTAAATGTCGATACGTATATTTTTCAGCAAACGAGTAAGTTGTTATAAGTATGTGAACATAAATAAAAAATACAGTTATTGGTAGAAACGTAATTATAATGTGGAGAGAAAAAAAGTGACGGAAAATACAAAAACATAAATAAGAAAGATGGAAAGAAAAAACGTAGATAAGTTTTTCTTCACAAATGAAAATACATACGAGGAATCTTTTATTTCTCGCGCAATTCGAAAGATGAAAACTTCACATCGGCACACATTCGCGAAATCAATATTTTAAGACGCTGGCGGCAAAAAGCGTTTTTTTACGCTTAAATTATAGGTGGAAAGTGCACCTGCAGCTTTCGCGTGCAGCTTATCTTTCGAGTTGATGCATATTAGTTGCCATACTGTTTCTTACTGTTGTTAAGCAATATATCGACGTAATGTGCACACGACATCGGAAGATTTTATTAATCTCGGCAATATTAAAACTTCGTTTATAGGACGCTCGTGCTTACGATTTTGTTGTTGTTGTTGTTGGTTCTCTTTGCTATTCGCTCGTTTCAAATAGCTCTTGTAATTTATTCTGCGATAATTAAGCACCTTCGGCTGATCAAAAGGCACTTTTAATTAAATATTTAATATCCCATTAGCGGCTGTGTGTATTTTTTTTTACGCGCTCCTTTCGGACTGTTGTATATTGTTCTACAATATTAATCATTTTTTATCTTGCTTTTATTAGAGATAATTTAAATATGGATATAATTCTTTTATCACAAAGGTCTCTCCTCTCTTTGTTTCAACGTTATTATTTTCGTTTATACGTACGGTGTACAAAAAATATAAAATAATCCATAAGTTTCATCTCTTTGCATATAATTTGTTTAATTTTTATTCAATATTTTATCGCTATCGCTATAAACGGCAAAATAAATTTTTTGCTCGTTTTTGCTGCGACGAGATCTCGCCTCGTTTTATTTTTCCAAAGTTGCGCCGTCGAGCTTTCGAAATGCGACAAAAGCGCGAGCGTTCTTCGCGAGTTCTGTGTGTTTACGACTGTACCAAGTTCTCGGCATAGTCCGGCAGAATTATTCGGACCAAGAAACCGGAACCGCGTTAGCACTCCGATAGTACGTTACTTGTTAACGGCAACTCGTAACTTCGGACAATTATTCAGTGGTGTAATTGGTCCGCGGCGCGCCCGAGATCCTCGTGTACACTGCGTAACTCCTGTAACTAAGAAATAGTCTTCGGGTTGTTTTTGATCTCTCTCTCTCTCTCTCTCTCTCTCTCTCTCCTCGCTGGTTTACAGCAACGGCCTTACTAATAATTAGTCTTTTTATGAGCCGAGTTGCTTGATAATGCGGACGCTGTTATCAGAACTTTTGCCATGAATTTGCGCGAGTGTACAAAAGTTCGCTTGATATGTTTACCATCCAAGAGATGAAAGCTAGTTTTCTTTTTTTTTTTTTTTTTTTTTTTTTTAAAAAACACACGTGTGTAAATTTAAATAATTTTTATCGTTTTTGTAATCATCGGTCGCCGTACATTTGTTGCGAGAGAATGATTTTGAAAAAAATATTACGATAAAAAATTTTCGATAAAAAATGTTAAACTCAACTTGCACATCTCATCGTATGACGCGTTGATACAAACCCCGGTGAATTGACGTTTTATCCGATAACATCTGTTAATTAGTTCGTCCCGGCGTTTCATCATATCGGAACATATAGCGGATTGTAAATGAAAATTGTCGTCTCCATTAATCAAGGTCTGTCTATTGAGTGTTACTCCACTCTGCGATCGTCGGAGAGTGCAAATGTGATTGTCGACACGTCTCTCGGATGCGAGATGACGTAAATATCAAATCCCTCCCCGATTGACAATTTGTGAGAAATTTCAACGATCGATCTCCGCTTGATTAACGCTTCCTACACGATAAAATAAACGAGATCTGTTATAGATACGATGATGCATTTTGCATCTATTTGAGTGCGAAACTTTCGTGGGTTTCAAAACAAACACGAGATGTCAAACGCGATATTCGTTGCGTGATACATATCATTAACACGCGCATGTACATATATTAAGTAAAATATTTTATTAAAATCGAAACTCCAATCGATAGAGTTTCAATGAATAATCTTTACACAATTTGTGCCGGCAGAAACCTCGTTTTGTTTTTTTTTTTTTTTTTATTTATTTCATTGTTATACGGGAACGACAACATAAATATTGCAGTGAAATCGAGCGATATATTGTTTTGACACATACACATACACATATGTATAAACGAGTGAAATACACAAATATCCCTAACAAAGAATATAGTAAATATGAATTGATATTTTTGTCGATCGACGGTTCTTCGCAGCTTAAGGCCAAATGGCGCATGCGTATAAAAATTCATTTTATAGCCGTCAAAGCGCCGATACATCACTAAACGTTAAATCCAGATGCAATTTATATAAATACAGTTAACGTAAACAGTTTAATATTTACTTCAAATAAACTGCCACGCGCAAGAATTGTTTTCGAACAAACGTTTCGATTTTATTACATGTAATCGTTGCCGTTTTGCATCTTTACCGCTTGTTTTTCGTGAGATAAATCCCTCGCAATATGTGTTTTCATCATGTCAGCGTCGCATGGCATGGCTTTTCGTTATTACGGCTATTAATTTAGTAACGGACCGTCTCTCTCTCTCTCTCTCTCTTTCTTTCTCTTTCGGAGAGATGTATTTAATTTAGCTTTCCGGGTCACAGGCGAGAGAGAATCCTTGGCAATCACGCCTGATCATAAAGCCGGGAGTAATCCTCGCAGAATTTAATTAGGACTACTTTCTCTCCGCCCGTCTTGTAACTACCGCGTAAGACCGCCCCCGACGAGTAATTTTATTCAAGAATTCCAACGGCCATTCTTTTTCAAGTGTATCCAGGTGTTGGTTTACTTTATCGCGCGAGATAAGGAGGAGCCGAGGTCCAGACGCGGTTCGGAGAGGATTTCCCGCTGGAAAGTTTATTAATCGCGAACAAAGTAACGTCTTCTCGCGCGCGATCGATAAATGCTAAACTATCGACTATCATAGTCGATAGTTTATTATCTCTTTTATACTTTTACGCAGTTTGTTCGTTGCGTCGAAGTGGTTTTTTTCTTCGCGTGAAAAAAAAACAGAAAACTCTCGGGTTTGTTTCCCTCGGAAAATAATCGTACGGTCGCGATTCGACGTCGCACTTTTCCACTGGAGACGCGGCGAGGAGAACGCAACGAAAATCTCGCGAAGAAGGATGAGATATTACGGAAAAAGAATAAAAAAACGAATAGAGAAAAAGAGAAAGATAGAGAGAGAGAGAGAAATTTAGACGCGACTGTTCTTATGAGAAAATGCACGGATTACGACTCGTAAGAAGTACAAATTGTCTTAGATAAAGCCGCGCCGTTCTGATCGGTCTGATTAATTGTTTGGTAGATACGCGACGATTATGAAACAAGATAACGCTCTGAGGATAGAGAAAATTAACCGTTTTTATGTCGCAAATCGATTCGCTCATGGAAGTTTCACTGTAAAAGCGATAGAAAAACAACAGAAGGATCGGAATTTTTTTCCGAGAACACAACTTCGCCTATGAATCTCTTCATATGTACAATGAAGCTCTATTATAATTATAGAATATTTTTAATAGAACGATCTCATTCAGACAATTATAATAATATCATATTAGAAGATGAATGACTTAAGAAAAGAAATGGTTAAAATCTTTTAAATCGCTGACAAAGAATTTTCTCCGATTTTCCTTTTCTACAAGTTAATTAAATTAATTAATAGGAAGGACGCGTCATCGCCAAAATCCACGATGAACAATCTACCGAAAATACGTTTACGTATGTTAATCGAATTAATTATAACGCGCGTTTGTAAATATAGCGGGATTCAACGGGGATTCGGAGGAGTATGTATCCGCGCGTACGTGGGAAAATGTTGTGTTTGCACTGCCTGATCAAATAGACGCGCGTGTCTGTCGAATAGTGCGTCCCATTTATCGTCTCCGCGAAGAGCCTATATACGTGTAAACCTCGCGTTTCTCTCCCTCTCTCTTTCTCTGTGTGTGAATGCAATCTACACGGCACGAATGAAGAAGCGACCGACGCAGAAAAGGAATCGACGTGACTTCTTCTCAGCTCGGCTCATTCATTCTCGACTTCGCGTCTCTGTTCTCCTCTTTTTTTCCCTCCCGCTCACGTCTCTCGGTTGGCTCGCAAAAATACTTTCCGCGATAATTCTAAATCTTTTTGCAGAGATTTTTTTTAAATCGAGTTTTGTTAACAAAAATAAGAAATGTACAAAAAAGAAAATATCTCTCTCTCTCTCTCTCTCTCTCTCTCTCTCTCTCTCTCTTGTATTCTTTTTTTCTTCCGATATCTTTAAATCAACTTTTGAAAGTTTCAGCATCTCTCTTTATTTCCGTAATCTTTGAAAAATCCGCGCTTACAATAGCATTGTTGATTTCGAAAAGCATTTGTGCTGTTTAATCTCGTAGCTCTTATCCCAAATCCGTAATTTGTGATTATTCATTTACTCGCCCATTTTCGGCTCAACGTTTATCGGAACTGTATTACGGGAACGCGAAAACCCTCTGCAATGCACATGTGGCTTACACACATGCACATGTCTCGTGTCGTCGAGCCATTAACCTTTCGGAGGGCCAAGACTCCGGCATTTTGACCCGACCCGGCGCCGATATTTCGCGGATGTTCACGGCGAAGTCAAGTGTTCGGATCGCTTCCCCTTTTGCGTCTCTCGCTACATACGCTGATGCGGCAACTTTAATGAAACAACGTTTCATTTTACTTAACTTTACGACTACCACGAACAATTGTTTCAAAATTGCTGAGAATGCATTTGCCAATAATGCATTTGCATTCATTCACATTGGCCAGCTGCGAAATGGAGTCGGGGATCAGGTTTGTCGTTGATGTATCGAATCCGGCATTAAAGAATAATGCCATTGACGCTTTTCTTGTCTCGCTAATCCATTCATTCCTGTTCCCCGTAAGCAGGTGAAAAGAAACAACCGAGCATTGCATAATACACTTCGCAAATACAAACTAGTTCAAACGTACTTTATTAAAATTGAAAAACACGATTGTTTTGTAACGCAGTTAATATTAAATTTGACTTGCTAAATTTAATCCGTTACAGATTTAATTTTCACGCCGATATATTCCTGTATGTAGTTTTCATTGTTTCCAATTATATAATAGTTCAAGAAACTATATAGCGATATTATTGCGAATCGATATCGTGTCGAATTTATTTTACATATATTTTGAAATAATGCGCACGGATAAAAAGCTATGTTAGTTTCAAAACTAAATAAACACGATAAAAAATAACGTTATTTTAAAAGTTAAAACGGATAATTACTATGTATTCTAGTAAAGGGATGACGATATAAAGCGCATCGTGGTTAGTCCGAGCTTCCGCAATAAAATATCGTCAATTATAATCGAATCGCAGTTTCCCACGCATAAGTCCCGCATCGCCGCACCGCGGCCGTATGAAATAAATTATCTTTTTTTTTCCGCTGCACGCGCAATTTCGAATTTTTTTTTTTTCGCGTTGAGCGTTCCCGCGAGCGCACTAACTTCGTAGGTCCGCCTCGTCGGACGGCAATTTTTCAGCGGGCGAAACGAGCCGCGCGCGCAGCGTGGCAGTTTATTACGAGCCGTAGCGTGATTTCGAAACTGCCGCATCGATGACGGCAAACGGCGGCGGTACGAATTTCCGACGTGGTTAAAGTACCGTGAAAAGAGATTGCGATGTCAGAAAAGCGAGCGTAAACGCGTCGCGACCGCGTCCGTAAAAATTATTATTTTTCGGAAATATACGCACGGAATATCCGGGAAAAAGTTAAACGCTAAAAAAAATAAAATAAAATAACATGAGACACACAGATCGCTATGTACGTGCATACATTATATCTATCTCGTGCAATGGAGACGCGTCGTGATAATGAATTTTGGAAGCGGCTTTTCACGTCAAGTATCGTGAATTTTCCTGACGTTTGCCCGCGTTTATTGCGTTTACTCTCCGGTATTTCGGATAAAAAAAAATATATATATAAAATTTTCAGTGCATCGCGATACTCCACATTTTCTCCGATCCAATACGAGGATTGTAGGTAATATTGCGGGAATTTTGTGTGACGGTGCGTTATCCGAAAAATTTCATGCGCGTGTGAATATTTCACGAGATTTCCGACCTTGCCGTCGATTCATCGTCAAGCCCGAAAATAGCCGTCGAAAGCGTATTGTCGACGGAACAGCCAAGCCGGTCACTCGAGGAGCTCTTTTATATCTCACAGAAACGAGCGTCGGTGAAAGGGAAAGGACGATCGGGACTTTTGACTCACGGTGCCAATTTTTCGTCCTTTTTCATGACAGGAAGAAAAGCGGAAGATTGAACAGAGATGGAGGAAATAGCAGAGGATTTGGGGAGAGAGGGAGCAGAGTAGGAGATTACGTGTAAAGTCGCGGTGACGACTTTTCGTCGTCGTTCGCGAAACATCCGTGGACAAGTCGATGAGAGTTCCTCTTCTTTTCATTGCCGGTAATTCCGTCCGACAAAACCCTCAGGTTTCGAAGCTGGTACCGCTCGGCCGCCATCAGGACAAAGAAGCCCTCAATAGCGGATTTTCGAGAATTGCGGAAGGGCAACACGTCCATCCGCAAATGGGACACGCGGGTTCATCCGATTCCGGTTCGCGCAGGAAAAGCATTCGGAGACTTCCTTCGCGATTTTCGGAACGGAGCTTGTACGAGAAATGCTGCGCAAACAGTGTGCTTACCGAGAGTAGCTTGCGAATCGCTTCGCTAAATCGCGTCAGTTTAGAATCACAGAAAATGATTGGAAGTTACTTATGTTTTTGTTCTTTTCTCTCGCAAATTTGAAAAGGCGTTTTTCTCTCAATTTCTCAAACAAGTCATCCAATAAAGGCGAGGACACGAATTTATCCGCAGGCGAGGACACGAATTTGTGTATCTCGTCCGATAGCAAAAAAACCTGACCCGACAAAGTTTGTTTCACGTTTTCTCGAAAAGAGGAAAAGAAAGAGGGAGAGTCGAAGCTGATAGTAAACGAAATTAAAGACCTCGCGCGAGGGCGCGGTAAAGCAATTTCGTAGTCCCGTTTCGGGGCTCTGCGTGAGAGGCGCTTCCACGTCACCGAGTGCGAATAGCGAGCGTGAGAGTAATGGCGGGAGACGAAGAGTCCAGAAACGAGGGATACGGGATCTGTTTCCCGCGAACGCGACCGCTGTTAAATCCTCGCTTTATCCGCGTGCACGTTTTTGCATTTGGGCACCGACAGGATTTTTCTCTTAATGGTCTGGCAAAACTCCCTTCGTTTTCTTTCTTTTATCTCGCAAAAAGCACGACTCTCGATTATTTTATCCTCATTGATATAAAATTATATAAAATTATAATTTATTATAATATAAAATTATAATTTATTTATTTGATTCAAGATTTTCTTTCTTGCAACGAATTGTTTTTATCACACAACGCCAACGTTAAGAAATTTACGACTTGTGAGTCAAGCGCTATCAATTTACGATTATTTTGCGTGCGTGAGCCACCGCAACGTATCGCTGTCGCACAATTGTTTCCCGTTAAAGATGAACGCCGACGCATATGAGTCGCCTCCGTTCGTTGTCGCGTCTTGTTAAAAACGCGCCGGTTACGCGGCTGCGAAATACGTCGCGAAATGCAATAATATAAAGTGCAATCAGAAGCAGCGCGACGTAACGATAAATTGCGACGAGACGCGGTAGGCGTGGTAATACTCTCTCTCTCTCTCTCTTCCTTTCTTTGTCGCACTCTCCTCGCTGATATTTCATCGAATATTATCTGCGCGAGATAGAGAACGGACGCGCGGCATCGGTTAAAAACGTCTGCCGCGGAATGAATTATTACAGAGTGGAAATTGTACGAAATTTGCATTATATCGAGCGCATGCTCGAGTAGATCGAATCACGCGATATTAATTATAAAAACGGAGTATATACGCGCGGATATCGTGCCGCGGAATATACATTGCGCGCGCAATACAGTGCAGTTCAATGCCGCTGCAACGTCGACTGTTGATGTTTTAACTAACGTCACATTTTTGTTTCTTCCTTCGCAATTTCGTTCGCTGAAAAATGCTTTAAAAATGTATAAACGTGTCGCGATATCGTTTATGCGTTTTTTCGAAAATTATAATTGGCGAAATATTTTGCGTGGTGTGTTCACAGTCAGTCGCGTCCTTTGAAAAAAAAATCTTCGTCAATGTATAGATGGGAAGACGCGCGCGCTACATATTCGCAGTTACATTCGAAGGAAATTCGAAAATGCAACTGTCGAACAAGTTGTGTAGTCAGCTTTAATCATTCCCGGGTTCAACCGACTCGGGATTTCATGGCACACCAAACTAACTGAGGACTATTTTACAGTGTGTTACACGATACTCCGCTTTCCGAGGCGCGATGCAATCACGGTCTACATTAACTAGCTCTCGACGATGTTTAGACTTTAATTAGTAGGAGGATCGTGAGCCGTGTGAATGCGTTCTTTTTCGTCTGAACGATCAAGGCGGAGAACCAGAAGTGTGTATACACGAGCTTCCGAAGTCTATAAATGTACACGCGCGCTGTCAGCGAGCCCATCTAAAATGCTCGAAAACAGGTCGGGGAAAGATCCTGGCGCGCGATAACGTCGATTCTCGCCGATGTCGCGGTATCTCAAGGAGCCTCGATTTCTCGTTCATTAGTTTAAGATTTGATTAACGAAAAAAATTAAAACTACCACTTGAAGCGCACCTTTGAATACACTTTTTAACTATTTTACGTCGTAAAACGCGAGAGAAAATTAATTCTTCTTCTCTCTCGCTCTCTCTCTTTTTTTTTCATTCTGTTATAAAACAATTATAATAAATATTGAACAGTCGCTGTGTAATAAACGCGATTTTCCGAAGAATGTGTTAATTGGCTGAGGAAAGGTATTTATTTATTTTCAAGTGTTAACTCTCTCTCTCCCTTTCTTCCTTTTTCTCTCTCTCTGAAAACGTTATCTCGCGGACGAGAGATTGAGATCTCTCGGTTTGTGGCGGTTACGATCGGTTCCTGCGACCTTACACGTCTTCGTGTATGCGACGCGATGCACCGAAAGCTCGTAAAGACTTCGAAACTCGTTTCGCCGGTAATTCCACGCAAGGCGAATCTCCTCGGGCTTAACACGGCGGCATTAAGTATCCGCCCACAACGCGGCACGAGCTAAGGGAACACACTCGCCTTCGCTAATTCTATCAGTTATACACGCGACGCGTATCGCCTTGCGCGCCTTCCTTCGCGAGAATAACGTGCCGCTTTATCATTCGCCTGCACGCCGCCTTTTTGCTCGCTCACGCAAAGCTCGCGAAGCACGGCTCGCTTGCTTGTGCGGATCGATACGTATGTTTTTAACTTATTTTACACAATTTTTTTTAAATTTCAAAAGGAGAAATAACGCAAAGTGACATCCAAAAAAAATTATTAAGAGGAACAGAATGTGTGCGCGATATTATGCAGTTTCGTGCACATTGTGTAATAGGTTTTACAATTTTTAACTTCAAGAAAAGAAATATTAATCTTATCTTTGTACGTAAAAAAATTATTTAGTGCTAAATAATTCTCGTAGTAAACTATGAGATACAAACCGTGATGAACCGGTGTGAGAACCAGCCACGGTCTACCCTTACGACTACTTGTAAGTGAGAGAACATAAAATATACAAAGAGAATATTTTTAAATGTGATTCTTACGTTTGATTGATTATTCAATCAAGTTGATTGCCATTTAATTGTTATTTTATGGCGTGAGAGAATCGCGCGCGTTTTTTTTTTATTTATTCTTCTCTTTCTCTCGCAATTCATGTCTCAGTCTTTTGACCGCCATTATATAAGCGAGCTGTTATTAAGTCTTCAGTTTCGAGAAACACGTGCCTCCAGCCCGTCCATCACGTTCGTCGCGGATCGACTTTTAAATCGCAGCGCGAAGAAAAGAGGAAAGCGGGGGTGTAATTACAGAAATTATCCCTCCGGCACACACACGTTTGATTTGCAACGAACGCCCGCGAATCGCGAGCAGTCGCGAAAGTTTCACATTAACGCGAAAATACAACGTCTCTTACATCGATTCGACGCACGTGTATGTGTACATGTAAGTTGGTTTGTACAAATCGTCCGTTCATGTAAATTCTCGTCCGATTTTAAACCGAGGTTCGACCCCTCAACGAATTTCCGGAAATCTTTTCCACATCAAAATTCATGAAGGCTGTCCCCGCGGAGCATTTGGACAGATTGCAAGCGCGTTTGGGCAGATACGCGCGAACTTTTCTCGGTTTTCGATCGTAAACCGGTTTTTATTCTTAATATTTGTGTTTTGCACTCGGACGCGTATCATCGCGCCGCACTTCTACGTTAGAACGAAATATTTTTAACAAGAATGATTTCACGCGATGATTTGCAATATGTAGACATCAGCATTTTTTAAATATTATTTTCGTAAAGTTTGTAATTATTGTAGTAACAAAAATACAACAGACAGCACTTCGCTCTGAAAAATAACTTAATTAAAGCTAATAATCTTGCGTTGTAGGCAGACACAGCTTTCAACAACGCCTGTTGTTTTCCGTCTGTTTCCGCTGGAAATTTCTCTTTTGCCTTACAACTTTTTAGATAGGTGGATGTCTGTACCTGATCACTAACGCGATGATACGCGTGCTACATAGGTATGTCTGCCCTGCTTGCCTCAGCGACGTTTCTCTACAACCCGAGGCGGCTATTACCGGGAAGCAGCCTTTATTAAGTCTTCAACTTCGCGAGACGCGTGTCTGTCCATCAGAGTGAAATTGAGTTCCCGCGTATCGTCCTTCGCCAACACATCGACGTCAACGATTCTCGGTGTAATGAGAAGTCGAGGGCGCCGCTTACGTGGCGAGCTCGCACAAGTTGGATTATATTTGACTTTGGAAAATTATGCAAGCGAAAGACAATAATCATTTATTTTTTAAAAATAATTTCTTCTAATTATACGTGTAATTTCTCGAATAGAAATTTTGAAATATTATTACAGAGTTATCTCAAGAGTCAAGTTTTCGATAAATTAAAAAACTTATTCGTGAACCAGCCACTTTTATGATTTTTAATGTTAAATATGCTTATATTTTGTTTTTTGTGTCGCGTAATGAAGCTAAATAAATTTTGTGTGTAATATTCTTCCGCGCGTGTGTCAATTTGCATAAATAAGTTAATTTAAATAAAATTTATGGGATATATACGTACGGTTATTTCTGCAAATTAATCCACGGTGGGGACGAATTTATTTAGCGGGGGCTCAATTTGTATCGTTAATTTGGAAACGCATTTCGTAATGCGCGTCCCAAAACCGAGTTGCGATTGTCGCAATTAGAACTGTGAAAAAAATAAATAAATAAATTGTTAACTAATGAAAGCAATGATAAACGAATATTTATAATTTATCATTTTTCGCGTAATGTCGTTTGACAGAACGGCTGTTTAATCCGCGACAAATTTGTAGTTCATTTCTGTCATTTGCCCACAGTGTGGACAGTTTATGTCGCTATTCTGTGGGATGTTTCACAGTTCGTGACTGAAACGCTCAAACGTGATTTTCCACATTGCTCCCGGAAACACGTCCGACGGAACTTTATTGCACGGGTCGTTAATTTTTTTTTTCGCCACAACTATCGTAAAACAGTCACGTGTTACTGGATATTTGTTTATGATTAAATATATCATCGTAAAGCGGAAGCGTCATCGTAAATAAAACAACTACGAGAGTTCAGCAGTCGAGAGTTTTTACTGCTAATTGAATCTTTTTATCTACACGTTATTTTTTTTTTATTATAAAAATATTAATTTATCGCACGTACGAATAAACCGCGATTAAAACTCGAAAACGAATGTGCGCGAAAACGTTACAATATTTATTACAATAAAATGAATGTATAATATTGTTGTAAAAAAAATATTATTTTTCAGTAGTAAAATTTTAGAAGCGCTGTTTTTATGGCTGGTTCTTGAAATTTAACTTGTCAGTTACTCGGAGAAGTGCAATAAGAGAAAAATATCAGAAGCTGTTTTAAATATAAATTTTTCTTCACTGTCAATAATTTGCGAATATTCGCGAATATTTGAGTTCAATTAACATGGGTTGACAATTATATAAAAAATTTTATTTCGGAAATAAGCGAAGATCAAAACTGTGACGAGTGGGTAAATTTGTAAAAAAATTTCTCTCTAAATGTTTCTCTGGAAAAACGTCAGTCAGAATATGAATTGAATTCCTGCTTTCTGTAGATATGAGATAATTTCGAGTGAATGGCTTCATTTTTTATTTTATTAACGTACCTACCGGTCGAACGTACGTGGAAGGATGCGAAAGTTTTGCGCAACCGTACGAAGATCTATAAAGTGTAGACGCTCGCGAAGAAATGAAAGAAAAATAGAAAAGTGACGGAAGAGAGAACCGAGACTCACCGGGAATACATTTCCTGGTTGTCTATTGGTGTTTGAGGCAAAGAGTATCCTCCAACGGACGCACAAGCGATGTTTTTTTAATCTTTAAAAGACCACGCGGAAAAGTGTATAGGGGGAAACACAGAGCGAAGTTTCGTGGAAGTTGCTCAGCTTGATAGTGTAGCAAGACCGCGAGCCGAGGAAGAGAACCGAGAGAATCGAATATTTTATTTACGGCGGCTGTTGTATATAAAGGAGAAAAAAAATATATATGTACGTATATATATATATGTATATATATATCGGATATATCGTATGAGACGTTGCTCAGACACACATCGCGCTCGTAAATAAGATACCGCGTTATATTACGGAGTGACAGTGTGATTGCCGAGGCGGTTCATTCGGAAAGTATATGTTCAAGCGACACAAAAGTCTGAGAATAATTTGATTTGCAGCAGCAAACTTTCTTTGCATCAAATGATAAAATATAAAACACAAATGATAGAATATAAAAACAAATTGATAGAATATAACATGCATTATGTGTTACGTGCGTTAGTAAACAGAGACATTTCAACGTTTCCTTTGTGATAAATCAAAGTTTTTCCATCGTGGAATATCTAATGTAATACAACTATTGCTTTTTGTTATAAGAATCTGAGGAAGCCGTCGAAAAATATAAAAATATATATTTTTTTTTTCAGTAAATCCGAACAATTTTATTCCGTTTTACCGAAAGAAAATACTTCGTAGTTAGAAATAATTATAGTTTTACCAGAGAACGGCTTTGTGCTTTCGTTTTATTCGACATAAAAATGAGATAAATTTGCGGAAAATTAAGCGTTTTGTTCATAAAGTAATATAAAAAAAAACTATTTAAAAACAAACAATACAAGTTATTTAAACATTTGAATGATGTGTATACATACAGTTATAAAAAACTATTATATTCCTCTCCTGATAAATTACTTAAATATTTATAGCATTGCTATGTTTAATGAGTTTGCTCATAAAAAAATTAGTGAAATAATGAAATAATTTCCATGAAAAAAAAAAGATTTTTATCAAGTTTTTCCAACAGTTTAAGTTTTCTAAAAGTATGCAATACCGTTCTCTCTCTTTCTCCCCTCGCCCTTCTCTCCGCCGGAGAAATCAATTTTAATCGGAAAGCGCGAGAAGTAAAAATTTACGAACGAACTCGCGTATCTTCTGGTGAAAAAAGGCACCGGTATGCACCAGCGATTTTACTTCGTTTTATTGCGGACTCTGCCATTTATTTCGATCCAGGCTTTTGCTTCGCTGTTGGGGAGCTTTTGAACGTCCACGGAACGAATAGTCCGCGGTAAAAGTGCTTAAAGCTCGCCCTAAAATGTGCAGTCCTCTCGCAGGAAATTGAAGACCAAGTGATTTTTAAAGGACAGATTAAAGAAAACTTGATCAAAGCTAAGGAGCTCTCTCTCTCTTTTTTTTTAATCTGTCCTTTAAAAATCACTTGGTCTTCAATTTCCTGCGAGAGGACTGCACATTTTAGGGCGAGAATCCTTGCTGCGCAAATATATTATAAAAGTTGCGTGACAAAGTGAATGACGTAGCGCATCCAATTATTCGGCTGTTTCGCAGTCTTTCGAAACTGGGCGTTACGTTCTAGACGCTACGAGCTCGCCGATGTAACGTCAGCGATGTAAGGTAGTTTTTTTCGTTTTTTTTTATTTATAATTTATTATTTGGCCTAGTCTCTCTCTCTCCCTTCCAGGTTGTTTCTGCGATAACTCGCACGCGAGCTCTCAGATGGGTGAAGTTTCCTTCAGGCGAAAGCATTAGCCGAACGAGCTAAATCAAAGTTCTTTATGACTCGCTTGGTCGATAAAATAACATCTTTGTACATGAAAATTTTTGTAGGAGAGAGATAAAAGATTCTTATCCAGTTCTGCATGTCTTGTACAGGTAAAATTCACTTTTGTCGAGTCTCTTCGAAGTTTTCGGCCTGTTTGCGAGATCGAAGTTGTTTTCAATGAAACTTTACTTTGAATATTTTGGAACAAAAAACTTCGGAGCAAAACTTACAGATATTTAAATGAAAAATTATATTCACGCGTAAAAGCACACGTAAAGTTACATAATGCGCTTCGAAATGTCGAAATAATTGTAAATTGTAATTTTACGCTGTTTTACACATTGTCGTGGAGGCCGCTAAATCCGGGTTTGACTACGTAGCGCCTTGATGCCTGCGCGAATGTTAATTAACCCAACTTAGCCGCTTGTGTTGTAGGGTGTTGCCTTGTTCGTTCATCTTGCCCCCCCTATATTGCCGCGTCGCGCTTATCTCGTGTTATATTGCTGAAATCAAAGGCAACTAATTCCCGGCAACATTGCAGCCCGCCGATATTGTCTAATAAGAGCTAATTGCGTAGGTACACCGTCAAAAATCAACGAAGTTTTTCATTGCAATTATTGTCGACGACGAGATAGTAAAAATAATTCATAGTTTGCATTAGGAAAATTTAATTATTTATTCAATTACTTTATTATTTGCGCGAAATATATTCAAGTGGTATGGCACTTTCTGCTTATTTGTTAAACTCTTTCGCGAAAAAATAACAAATATACCATTCCAAAATATATACCATACTCGAGATCGATTATAACACGCGTTTCTTCTCTCTTCTTGTCCCTCCCCTTCGTTTGTAATTCTCTGCGAGTCTGGTTTTTCGCGAGTCAACCTTGATCGTACGTACGTACATCAACGTTCTATTTTCTCGCCGTCTCTCTGTCGTGATTCCATTGTCGGTAACGCCACTACGACCTATCCCACGGAAATCGATACGCCCGAGGATATCGAACTCTTTCGCGAGCTTTGGGTTCATCATCGTTGGTTCCGCGAGGACGCAGCTCGATACAGCCCCGTTATGCGGAGCGCGAATTTCGGCAAAAACAATCGGCGGAATTTCTCTCTCTTTTTCTCGTTCTCGTTCTCTCTCCATCTCGCTCATTTCCGTCGGTACTCGAGCGTAAATATCGCGACTTAAGCCAAACATAGATAAATAACGCAAAATCCGAGACTAAAAACAAAAAAGAGAGAGGAACAAAATATTGTTTAATTATTTATTGACATACATGTATTTTCTCTGTTTATCGAATGTGTACGGTGACGGATGTACACGCGTGTACGTATTAAATAACGTAATTAAGTTGGCAATGCACATTTGTCATTAATAAAATTAATATCGTTACGCACGAACATTAATGACAAAAAGCCTTTCGCAATCACCGTAATTTCACATGAAATAACAGCTTTTGTTGCGATTCGCGTCATTATCGCCTTCGTTACCTTTATTTATCGTTAAATAAATCATCAATCGTTACGTAATGTTCACCAAGTGACACAATAATGTGTCTCATTTCGTGTATATGTGTCTCATTTTCTATCTCTCTCTTTCTCTCTTCCGCGCGATATAGCAGGGAGAATATGACGCGGAAATCTGATTTTCGACGAGCTTTTGATATATTTCCTTTCCCGTTTCGGAAGAGAGCCGAAACTTACACACGACATTCCAGAGAGACGAAACGATTCCGCGCAAACATATATCATTGTTTTCCCTCGAATATTTCGTCGCGCGGCACACTCGCCGCTCTCTCCGCTTGCGGCAAACTTCGGGGAAATCCGTAATTCGCAGCCGAGCCGTTGTTATGCCACGGTATCGCGGTGACGTATTACCCCCGAGAATCTCCACCCTTACCCTCCTCGTCTTTCCCCCGCCGCGTGCGGAAGTACGAGATAACTCCGTCATTATCGGAGAAGCGTCACGAGGGGGAGGAGGAGTGGAAAGGGAGGGTAATCCACGATGCTTCACATAGTCGATCGTCGTCGTCGTCGTCGTCGTGCCGGCGGGAACGACGTCGCGACCTCGTTTCTGTCCGCGGCCGGAAGACGCGCGACGTCTCTCCCCCGCTCCGACGTCTCTTCGTTGAAAAAGAAATTCGAAACTACTGAGTAACTACTTCTCTACTACTGATGGTCGCGCTGCTATTTCCCGACGCGATTCGCAACGACAACGTGATGCAACGCGTCCTGCATCTACAAGGCGCACTGATATCTCTTTATAGAGCGACGTTATCACTCCGACTGCGTAACATTCTGGCGCCAAGTTCGCCCATTCGCCTTAATGGAGAATTCTCTCAACGCGGACTAGAGAGAAGCGACCGCGGTAAGAAGCGGATAGAGTGGCAGTTGTTTAGATGTCGCGGAGGTGAGAAAATTAGATTTTTATTATACTTACTTGAAAACTTTTTTAACGTGGATTAAGCGCGTCGTCGTTCGCGCTCGCGTCGTCCATCGTGTTTCCAAAGATTGCATTTTAGAAAATTTTTCTTTTTCGCGGATGTTGTTGTATACTTTAAGACAGCGCGTGTAATGAACTTTTTATCTCTCCGAATAATGTTTGCGCGTTGAAAAGCATCCGCTGGTGCGATCCTATTCCTCTGCTCTCTCCCCGCAGGTATATCCACCGGCACCGCGGACTGAATGCCTGAGCCGGTAGAGGCGATATGAAACGGCAGATGTGACATTCGTCGTGACGGCGTCTCGCTGAAAGGAGAGAAAAAGAAAATGAGGGGATGGGGTCGGATGACGCGCTCGGCGGGAAACGAGGAAGAGACGGAATAAAATGGGAGGGATGGAGTGAAAAACGTTTGCCGGCAGCGCGGGCCGCGCGGTAGGGGCGAGAGAGATGGCGAGCGGGAAGGGTTGGGCAAGGCATGTCGGAGACGGTACAAGAGGGTGGCATCTAAATGGAGATGTCTTGTATGTAGAGTCGCGCCGTCAGAACGATAGCAGCTCGAAAGCTGCGTCCGCTTCCACGACTAAGAGACAAAAGTTGCTAAAAGAGAAATCTATCAGAAGATTCGCTTCCTCTCCCATCTTGAAACTTTATAAAATAAACCGATTCTAGTGTTTCCGTTTGTTTCCTCCTCTTTTTCGCCCGCAGTCTGTTTCGAACATACGTTTTTTTTTCGCAATATTTCGAACTATAAACACTTGATCACACTTTTATGTTCGTAATTTTTATCCATTTAAAAACAATACTATATATATCTCGGAATTGTTTAATATGTAATTTGTTTAAAACGTTAAATTACTTTATTTCCGCTCTTTATTTCTCGTTTTATTTCATTCTTTCGCGTCATCCTTTGTCTCTCACATTTCACGTGTGCGTAACGTCTCCCCGTGCGCTTTCTTTTATTCTTCCTTAACTTTGACTTATCCCGTTCTACGAGGAAAAAGACGTCTGAGATGATTCTTGTGTTTCTCGATGCACTCGGCTTTTGCGATCGCGCGCCCGTGTCGCGTCTGAATTCTCGCGCGGATGATGACGACAAACTATACAACTGGATGTGCAGCTCGATGCGCCGGGAATGTCCTCCCGCGGGAAAGTCCCCAGGTGCTGAAAGCTGCAGGACTGTAAGATCCGCTTTTGCCCCGTCGCTTGTCGACCTTCGTTGCAAGTTCCGACTGACAGCCTTTTCGGGTACTTCGATCAAAGTACTCGAAGATCGCGATGGTACGTGTATCTCTCGACGGGAAACATCTCGGCGAAAGACAGCGAGCGACTTAATTCCGGGCGAATAACGTCTAGAATAACGTCCGTTGGAAAATTGTAACGTTCTCGAAGCGAAGGATGGGATGCGTTACATCGGAAAATCGAGGAATAAAATTCAAACAGAAGTTACGAGAAGTTCGAAATGATTTTACGTTTTTTGACAATTTTACGTGAAAAAAAAAAACAAAAAGAGCAAATAAAAATCAATATGATAGAAGAAGTATCAGCTCTTCGTGTGTAATAAATTATCTTCCATTTGTGAAAAATTACTGCGCGCGCAATATGATGATAAGCTCAGAAAAGAAGAGACGCGAGTGATCATTTACTGTCGCTTATCTCGTGATTACGAGACGGAAAATGACGAGCATTATCTCTTTCTCCTTTCTCTTCTCTATAAATACCTAGAAACGGAAGCGAGAGACCGCAGGAGGTTCGATGACCCATATAACGATACTCGAATCACGTCAATCTTTTAGTACTGAAGCACGGCGAATACGTCACGAACTGCGCGCATTTTGTCGAAACTGTTACCTTCGCGGAGGATTGAATATTGTCGCGTTTCGAACGCAAAACTGTCACTATCGACACCATCGGCGGGGAAACGAACGGATAAAAATAATCGACAGCTTTCTGTACCGGCGCTTCTTGAAATATGCACGCGCCGTTGTATCAGTTCAGACGCGCGTAAACTGTGTCCTTGTTGACTCGCCTCGAGAGTCGCGTTCACTTCCTTCCTTTTACATACGCGGGCGCACATGATTGTTACGTATTTATTTGCATATCGACGTAATTCGCGGGCAAACTGTGTGTTATTTTCGAGCGATTGTCGTGTCCGTCTAGGTCTGGCCTATCGATCACCGTCGGAATAGCAAAGACCGGTAAAAGCCTACTGACTGATTGCTAGGGGGGTGCATCGATGCGGTGTCGATGCACCTTGCACTCCATATCGATCGCGCGAGGAGAGACGCGCTTACATCGCGACGAGACACACAGCTATTTATTCCCCAGGCTATACACACAACGCGCGCGCGTGCCTTTCTTTCGCCTCGAACATCGTTTCGCATCGGAATGCATGCGTTCGAAAAGGGGGTTTACCTCACACCGGTGTGTGTGAGAGAGAGAGAGAGAGTGTGTGTGTGTATTGATTGAATCTAGTTTTATTCGGTTTAGTGTTATAGCGGTGTTACATTGGAATTGCAAATGCGCGAATTCTATCGCGGCTTCTTTTTGCGGGTCCGTCGTCGTCGCTGCGAAATTACCATCAAAACGAAGCCGGGCCACGAAGCGAAAATTTTATCGACTGTTATTTCTCGCGGAGGAAAACACACAGAGAAAACATTTGGTTCTTTTAAACATTTCGATATAATTTTGCGCTTTTTTAATTGAAGCAACGTGAAAGTTTTGCGTTATTCGTGTCTTGTGTTTGTCTCGCGTGCTCACAAATCTCTCCTCTCTCCAGAAGATCTCGTAACAATTCAAGAAACACGCACGCTCGCCGCATGTATGCATGTATGTATTAGGCATCGCGATGTAAAGGATTAAGGAAAGAAACAAATGTCCGCGTAACGTTCGTACTTTCCCGGGGCTATAAATCTCCGCGCAGTATTAATAGCGGCTCATTTGAGAGCTTTGCGCAGACTTGAAATGGGAACGACGAGGCGGAAGCCCGTTTCCTCGGCTAGCTCGAGTTTCCCTCAAGCGCATTTCCCCCTTACCCGCTACCTTTGACCCGCCTCGGTGGCGTCTCGTCGTCGTCGTCGTCGAAACAAGCGGTGCTGTTTATCTCCCTATCTCACTTTCTTGGCCACCCCCTCGTAGCACTTAGGCGACACTGAGGCTCCTCCCTTTGGCGACCCGCGGCTGCCTCATTAAACCCGGGCTGCACGTCTTGTGCGCATCAGAAATACGACTCGGTATCTGCGAGAGAGCTTCGGCTTCTACAACTCGGAAACTCCAGCGGTCGAAAACGTCGAGAGAAATCCGTCGAGACTAGATTCGCGACCTCTCGAGTCCGGCGTTTAGCTTGCGGTGAGGGTGAAAATGTGGATGCAATAAAGTTCTTTTTTTACTTGAAGCGACTTTTTTCCGAACACTAGCATTTATTTCTTCAGGCGCATTGACACAAGAGATACGCAATTTTAGCTGGAATTCGATTTTCTAAAAAAAAACAAGAAAAAAAAATATATATATATATTCTCAACGTGTATTATCGACGAAAATCATCTTGACTGGATGATGCATGGTTGTAGACATAAGATTCTGCAACTATATGCGTCTAATATATATCTATCGCGCGTGTGACGCGCAGTTGTACTGTCTCTCTCTCTCTACGCCAATCTACCTCGAGGATACATGGCGTATAGAGAGATGCAAACATCAACTTCTCCAGGGCACTTAGGGCTTAGCCTGCTACATGCGACGTCATCGTCTGCCTCATTAAAACTAAGCTACGGAAGCCGTCATATACTGGGTATACTCAAGAACCAGAGAGAGTTTGCTGCGGCACAAACTCTTTTCGGTACGCGAACACTTCGAGATTCGATCTTTCTTCAAACGAAAACAAGCTTTGCGCTTAGATTTCATATTGTTTGTTTTCCTAGTAATTTCAAATTTACAACAAGTTTTGGGATATTTACCGATGCGAGATCAAGCATCCGAAAAGTCACTTGAAAGCTGATTTTATTTAACTCGAGGCAAATAAAAATGCAAGTCGAAATATACGAAGTTCTCGTCCTTTACGTGAAATTTTGTTTCGACACATATCGCGAAATTTGGCAAAATGAGATGAAGAAGAAAAGCGCGATGACTGATGTGAGACACCTTGTATACACTTGAAACACGTCTTACGGTGTAAGTCTTAGAGCAATATGCTAAATGCTTCGTAGGGGAGCTTTCTAGTATATATCATTTGCATCCATCATACCTGTCTGCATTCTCAGTCAGCTTGGGTTTGTTTGTACATAAATACGGGATATATGAGAAGAGGGAATAAATTGATCTCCCTCGCCGAGTCGCAAAAATCGTTAAATTCCCGACGACCAGAAGCAAATTAACGCGATATCGAAATAATTTGTTTTTTACTTCGAAAAAGGTTTTTATATGTTTTCAACACACACACAGGCTATTTTTGTAGTTTATTTCTACAAGAAAAAATAACATTTTCACATATATGAACACATACTCTCTTTTTTCGTAAATAGTTAATTATCGACTCGAAACTCCAGCCTACTCCCGGCGTCGCGGCGCTCGATAAGTTTTCTTATCACTGCGCTCTCAAGCGCAAGATGAACGACGATGTTCTTCCCGAGGCAGGCATCTATCATCCTTCTTCCCTAGCGTTTAGTTTTTCCACTTTCTCATCGTTTACCCGTCGGACATATTGTTATTCGCCCGCTAAATTTATCCCTTGCCTGCCGGCGGCATGAACGAGGTGTCGTCGCTTTGATGGGGCGGGATGATAGCTGCCTTGGAGCGGCGGCGACGCCGAGCGAACTGCGACATGGCGCGTATATATCAGAAACATCTATTCCTACCATAAACAGGGGGTCGCTATCTCTCTCTCTCTCTTTCTCTCTCTCTCTCTCTCTCCATCCCCGCAAGGTACACTCTCATCTCTCGGGATACTTAGATCTCAGTTGCGACATATACGAGCGGGCTTCCTCGCCCGCCTCATTAAAGCCAGCTGCAGCGAACGCCTTTCCCAGATGCTGTCCCGACGAGTCTTTTTGCGCGTGTTCATTCCCCCCTCTCATTGCGGACCCTCCGGGAAGAAGCCTCATCCTCTTTCCCTTCGCTTTTCTGATGATCCGTCGACCTTGCGATTTTTCAAGTGACGTCACTCGGCTAATTAAATCTGTCGCTCTCGGCAGAGGAGCAATGCCCCCCTCGGCTTAGCGTAAGCCTCTTACGTCCTACAGGATTAGAGGTGCGTATACTTCGAAATCATTTCTCCGGCGCGCGGAGGTGTTTTCCATCGAGGATTTTCCGTCCGACTGCGTTGCGCGACGACGAGGGCTCGCTATCCCTTGTTATGATAACGTTACGTCAGAGATGACGCTATGTATGCCGGAGATGATTACGCGCGCGTGTATCACGCGCGGATTCTGCAGCGACGATGGCGAACAGAGAGAGAGAGAGAGAGAGAGAGAGAGAGAGAGAGAGAGAGAGAGGGAGAGAGAGACTCACGACCGTTATTGTTGGTCCAGAAAATATGCCTCTTTCACGCGAAAAAATCTCGCTGAGAGAGAGAAGTTCGAGAGCTCATTACATTAGAAAGTATCTCCGCGGAATTGGTTAAATAACGTCTGTTTCCTCCGAGCGAATCCCGCGGTGTGCGCGACCCAGAGTTGTCAGGAAAACCGTCTGATGTATATTTACTCACCGCAGTAGTAGTTTCTCTTTGATTAGCAATCGCGGCTAAAGGATATCTCGTCTTCCTTTTTTTTTACCCCGACGATCTGAAAAGATTCCGCGCGGAGAGTCGGAAGTGAAAGACGAGAGATCGAAATAATTTATTTGCCTGCTCGTCGAGAAGATTAAAATGAGTTCGAGGTCATGGTCGATGGTTCGATTGATGGAAGAGGTTTGAGGGGAAAGGGCGTCGTCGTCTCGCAGCGAATGAAAATCGGAAACTGTGGGTATCGATAAAACCGCCGTCCCGCTCTCTCTCGCTATCGATTTATCGGCGTGGTTATACTCGGCAATAGACTGTTGCCGAGGTGATTCGATGCTACCCTCCCATAAAGCATGCTTTCCGCCCGCCCGCGCAACGTTCGCGGTAACGCGCGCTCGCATTCAATTCGTCTCATATTTCGAAAGTTAGCTCGATTCACGCGGTGTCACTCAAGAGTCTTAAACGTGCTTCGCGTTTTCCAATTAAAAAAGAAAAAAGAAAGAATTATTTTATCAAAAATGTTCGCTGCGCGAACGTTTCCCGCGCGTTTCACAAACAGGCGTGCATTTGTGTGTATTTGTTTAAGAATAACTCACGAAATATACATATATTGTGAGTCCCAACAATCGTAAAAGTCGCGAAACGATCGATCATATCACGAAGGTCTTTCCGAAGAACAGTATTTTGAGGAAAGCTATTTCAACAGCGCACGCGAAATGAACGCTGTTTCTAAAATAAAAGAACCTGTGACCTTTCGAGTGAGAACTAGACGACGTTCTCTGGCGAATCACGTGGAAATATATGAAAGAAATAAAAATCTCTAACTTTGAACTTCATATTTTAATATCTCAGAGTTATTAAAAAAAAAAAAAAAAAAAAATGTAATCTCTCTTGAAAGATAGATTTCTTTTTCAAAAAGCACTTCAGAAAGACACACGGAGAGTAATATGTGTTCCTGTAGTACTTTCGGATCATCAACCCTTCTCTCGGGAATGAGGAAAATCCGCGGAGACGCGGTGATGTTCCGGCTAGTGAAGAGACAAACATGACGTATTACGTTCGCGATCGAGTTTACGCGAACGTCGCAAAATGTCTCTGGGCGAGAGAAGAGCTTTAGGTCGATGTTCCCTCGAGGAAGAATCGATCATCCACTCGTTACCGGAGCGAAACTTTACACCTACCACTTCTTCGGGAAGCACTTAAGCACCACGCTCGGACTATTCGAACTAATAATCCCGCGCGCGCACCAAGCTTGTTATCTTGTTTTGCAAATTTGCCACAGACTTCTTTTTCACGCGAGGACGTCGCGCCGGAAGCGACACGTAATCGATGTCGAGGGCTTTTCTCAATACATTACTACGTACTTTAAGCTAGTGAAAAAAAAGAAGAAAAAAAACGCGTCGATAATCCGTAATAAGAAAACTCTCTGAGAGCGTGTAAGCTTAAAAATTGAGATAAATCGGATCAAGCGTGGATGGAGCCTTTTTAGAAAACTCTCGCGCGAATGAAACACGTGTTTGCTTAAATTAAACTTTAACTCGCGCGTACACTTGAAGCGCACTTAAATGAGCCGAAGTATTAATGTAATCTAACGTGACTCTTTGTATGTTTCAACTTATAAAAAAATTTTTACATATTCATTTTTAACTGATAAATTTAATAATCTCTTACAATCTAAATTGACGTACAAAGAAACTGTATACATTGCTATTATACGCGTGTAAGAGCGAAGAATTGCGAATAAGAGACGCGAGAGTATTGTCCGTTACTTTCCCGGTGTCTGACACGGTGTAACCTCCACGCGTCGTCGCGTCTTTTTACACGGAATAGAGTATTCCGCTTTTGTGTCGCGCACGCCTTTCTTTACGGTACACTTGGCCGAGGTAAAGGCAACCTAAAGCCGGAGCCAAACTGCACAACCAGGAATCGTGCCAAGATTCGACAATCCTTTCCCCTCCCACCACGTCGTCGTGTCGGTTTTGCCGGTCGCATACCGGCCCGTTGTTTATTCGCATTCGGAGGTAAGAACAATCCCGCGTGTTTGTTTTCGCGAGAGGCGAGAAGATCCGCGGTCTCGAGTACTGTGTCTACAAGAGTTGCCAGCCGTTGCGGTGTCTGCGGAGGGAAATGATGATGCCTCCGTCGTCGGTGGGGTAGAAAGCGAGAAGAGAAGTGGTGAAGTCGGGCTGTGTGTTCGAGTCCCGGATGATCAACAAATTTCTTCTTCCTCGCGTCGAGAAAGAGCAAGAGAAAAGAGAGAGAGAGAGAGAGAGAGAGAGAGAGAGAGAGAGAGAGAGAGAGAGAGAAAGAGGAACCGCGCAAAATTCATTTTACAAGAGCACAAAGAGTTAACTTTGCTAATAAATAAGGTTACATAAATGAAGTAAAAGAGAAGATGAGAAGCGAAGTGGAAGTTTCTTGCTCAACGCCGACAGCGCTAGATCAGATGATGATGTGGAAACGCGCTTTTTATTAGCGCAACAATTAATTAAAACGCGTACTTGTTATTTGGATAAATTTCTCATAAAAATATTGTGTATTTTTTGGAGATAAATGTGTAATTTTTCGAAAAGTCAAATGCGCGTTTGTTTCGCGTCTGTTGTTAGGTGCGCGCGGTCTGTTTTGCACTTCGTAACCGTTCTCGAGGTTCTGCAGAAAACTCCGCTCATGATTCCTAGTAGCATACATGTATTATATAAGGAACATAAAGCGCATTCGCGAGACTTTTATTTCCCGACACGCGCTCGACGGGAGAACTTCATTTTTTTCTCTCTCTCTCTCCCGGCGAGAACACACGCGAGAACATTCATCTCCGCATCCCGGAAGATGAGGGGTGGAGAGAGGAAACCGGTACGAGCAATCGAGGCGTAAAATCAAACGGATTCAATTTCTGTCTTGATTTGCCAACTTCATTACTTCTTTACACACAGTTAGCTATATACACGCAGTCGAGCCCCTCGCACATTTGCCGCCATTACAACGCCCTTCCAAACTACGCAAGAGGTTGGCTGTTCTTCTTCTTCTCTGGAGGATCTCGAAGGAGAGTAGAGGAAAGAGAGTTGCTTGCTCGAACGGTTCATCGGAATGAAGACGTACGCTCGGATTTTTCTCGGGAATGAGACGAGGAGGGTGTTTCTCGGAAGCGAAGAACGATGGCCGAGCGCAATGGGGGTGAGCGTCTCTTCCGGAGACGCGAAAAAGCGAGAGGGGGAAAACTTTTAGGTAGCCTTCGGGAGAGCTTGTCATAAACTTTTATTTCCGAGAAGATTGAAAGGAGTGGAAAGGCGATTTAATGAAACGTTCTCGCTTCTCCTCGCGTGCCCGATCCCTCCAGTATGATCTTTAAGACGTAATCGCGAGAAAGAGAGACAGAGAGATTTGAAACGATCCTCGAAATTTCGTTGCACTCGCACAGATTGAACGCCGAGTGAACGAACGCTCGTGAGAAAAAGGGGTGAATGAGTTTTTTTTTACTTTCGTCCTCTATAATTAAGACATTCGAACAGAAGAGAACAATCTCACACACGCGATCTGTAGTGTATGTTTGTACGCGTACTTTTCACAAGTTGCTTTATTTAACGCGAAACGAGTTAAAATTAGACCGGAAAGCGCGAGCACGCGCTGAGAATACACGAATTCGGGAGTTGAAATACTCCGTTTGCTCAATGGAGAGTTCGGTTAGAAACTCGAACACATCGTTTTCCTCGATCGAATTTAGTTTTCGCGTGTTTGGCGAAGAAATTTCGGGAGGGTGAGGACAAGGCGCGCGAGGACAAGGGAGGTACGTCTTATAGGTGCAAAAAGGCAAGGAGTATTACTTTTAGAAATGGCGAAAGAGAGCGCGGATCTCTCGCTCGCGAAGTCAGAGCTTGAAAGGGTAGAATTTCGAGAGTGCTCAAATTGGATCAGGAGAAACCGGAGGGAAAGCCGCGATGAGACAGTATGACGACGACGACGGGGAGGAAAAAGGAAAAACAGAAGAATAGACTTAACGAAATGCGACATTCACTTTTCTCTCTTCGTGCGTTACGAGGTTTGCCGCTTGGAGACTCGCGGGAGAATAACAAGAGCCGAGTTATGCCCTCACCGAGTTACATATAACCGAACATAGTTGATTTTTTTCCACAAACACGATGATGAAAAGAAACTGGCTGTCGACTTGGTTAAAAAGTAAGTTGGCTACCCCGTGTATTTAATGCGCTACTCTCTCTCTCTCTCTCTCTCTTTCTTTCTCTGTGGCGCAAACGTGTGCGGCGCATACGATTGACTTCCACTGTCAACAAATGACGTACAATCTCCCTTTGTTCAACGAACGACGGTGGTATTCATGCACTTTTGAATAATTCCGCCGTCGCTTTCGAGACCCTCGCGGCACTTTACTTTCTCAGTGATTCATGTAGCGCGGCTCATCCTCATCCGTTACGTCGTAATCAACGCGCATATTGCGGTCCGGGACCGCTTTAGACCCTATCTTCAGGCATTTAAGCCGCTGCTCTCCACGAGAGACGCGCGCGCTTACGGCTTCCTCGTTCAGCTCGTAAAACGGCAGTGCCAAGTCCCTAATTTCCATTGGCAAACTCGCGCACACAATATGCGCGCGTTTCCCACGCTGTATAGGTATATATTCGACGCTTGATACTTGGTACTTTCTGGCAAAGGCGCGCGCGCGCGCGACTTGGATTCAATTCCGTCCCCGACGCGACCGTCGTCGGAACGTCGGCGTCGCGTATAAAATGCAAATGAAAATGCGGTCCGACGCGGATCGCGAAAACGTGACTTTTGTGCACCGTTTTCGTCGGATCTCCCTCTCTTTCTCAAAAGGGGGGGAACAATCGAAAACGAGATTTGACCCGGAGAACGCTCGCGCGCACGTCCATTTCGGATTTGCAAGTCCGTATAGGCGAGCGGTTATCGGATCTACGTGCCCTCCCGCCCTTCCTCTCTTCCTTCGGTTTTGTCGACCATGTTCGTCTGGTTGCGCGCGCGTATTCTTTCCTCTCTCTCTCTCTCTCTCTCTCTCTCTATATATATATATATATATATATATATACATACATACATATATGTATATAGATATATCTGGTCTCTTGTTTCTTCTAACGAGCGTTGCGCGCGGAGCGAAATTCCGGACGACATGGGTTCGGTCGGCGGGTTGATTACTATTATTTTCCTCCATGCTTTCTCTCTGCCCTTCGATCTTCGTTCTTCGCTGCTCTTTATCGGACCACGGATGGAGTTTCACGTTTTTTTTATTTTTTTATTTTTTTTTATTTTTTTGCAATCTGTAATTGTTTTTGTTTCCGAACGGGCCTTAATATGACTCGTTCGAGCGATCGATATTTTTCGATATTCTGGTCGGGAGATCTGCCTTACAGATGTATACATTTAGAGAGAGAACGGAGAGAGAAAAAGAACAACAGAAAATGAGTTTGTCAGGTGTTTAAGAATCGTTAATGTTGCGTTTGACGTTTTGCAAGCCGATTGTCTAATCGTTCGATTTAGATCTTTGTTCTTTACCTAATGTAGAATTTGAAAACAATGCAACGCTTTGTGAGTTTTGGAATACAAACTACTACAGGCTTCTCTGATAATCTCGATGCCTTGCTGGAATACTTGAGTTTATTGTAGTCTGGCTTCCTTCTTCCCTTTCTCTCTCTCTCTTTTATCCCTTTCTCCTGTGTTATGTCAATGTCGATTATTCACGGAACTGACGCAACGACGCGAGTTATCGAACGCGACTGATTCGGTCGCGTACACGTACATTCGCTAATCCCACAGACGACTAATTCCAGAGTCTAACAGAGCGATTACGCGATCACATACGACGACGAGTGTCGTTTTGAAGGGAGAGGATTTGGTAAAATGTCAAAGCGACGTGGACAATATCCGTGGGGACGCGAGCGCGTCAGTCCCATTACATGGGCTATAGAATCAAAGTGTTTCGTGATCGAATGATTCGCTCGGTAGTCGATGACGGCGCACGGGCTTTCGTCGTATCGACGATGACGACGCATAGACAGACGCGGTAACGAAGAGGAATTCCACGCCGAGCGTTGACGAACGATCTGGAGAGAGGAGGATTGAGGGCACATGGGAACGTGGTCGACGAACACGGGGTTAATTACTTTCCGTGCGCCTCAGTGGGGTTGAAATCGCCCCGACTCGATGTTGCACGAGGGACGCGTGCGAGTGACAGCTGCCTGCTTCCTTCCTCATTGCATTATCGATGATCATCGATGCTCGAGGATGCCGTCCTGTCCTCGGCAGAACGAAAACCGCGCCGGATTCATCGGTGCAACGATTCTGACGTCCGGGTTATCCGCCTCTGTTAAGATGGCGACACCGAACCGCGATTAAAACCATCGATCCGACATAAACGAAGTTCGATGGTTAAGATGTGTCTTGCCGTTTTTCAATTGACATCAATTTCTATCTGTCTTATAAGTCATGAGACATTACTCGAACTCCTTTAAAACGAGATTTAATTTCGAAACAAGTCCGATTGGAACATATAAGATCAAATCGCATATTACTTGATAAAAAATCTTGTTTTTGTATGTCAGAATAAAAAGAAAAAAAAATAGATGATTCGAAAGCGCTGCAAAAACGAGAAACAGACTCGAACAGATTTTTGCCGCGTTTCTCGCTTACAAACGACGACACTAAACGCGTCGTAAAGTCAGTTTTTAATCGGAATGTCTCCGAAGCTGGTTTTTTATTGTGATAAAGGGAATATGTAACGACGTGAAATGCGCGCATCTATTTATTCTCTTAATCCGTCCGGAAGATGGATTTATTATGATGGATTTATTATGCGTTATGTTCCCGCGCGCGCGTTTATTGTAATTGATTCATGAAAGTCTCTTGAAATCTCCCGCTTAAGTCTCTCTTCATTCGCTACGTCGCGAGAACTTAATCCAAGGATCACGGAAACGATGGGAGGAGCGAGGTTGGAATCGGACTATAATGATCTTAATGCCCAATCCCGATTCACGGCTGCGTTTCCGTCTCTACTTTGCATCATTCCCAGGACTGTTTGCAGAAGCAATACGCAGACGCACGGCAGCTGGGCTCCTCTTTCTTCCGACTACCTCTCGTGTATACGTTTGCTATTTCAACGTTCCGTCTTCTTCTTGCCATTTTCTTCTTTTTCGTCCTTCTTTCACTCACGCGCAGGCGGTATTATGTTGCTATAAAATTTTTATGATGCCGTAGTTACGGGGTAAGGTCAACTTTTAAGAGAATCCGAATTTAATAAATTCTCTAAGAGAAGAGGCAAAATGTGTGTCTTGATCGCAAAAAAATTACTTGTATATAATTTTTTTTTCTTTCTCTGGAAACGTATAACACATTAAGAATGATATATAGGCACATAAATTCTTCTGAAATAAGATCGAACACACTAACCCCCGGAAACTTCGTGTGTTTTCGTTGGTCGCAAGTGCCTTTTGAAGTTCGCAAGACAGATGTGGCCATTCGCACATACAATGCTACATCCTTTTTTTGCGTTCTTTTCGGCCTTTGCTTTGTTTCGTTCTTCAATCCCTCGATACTCCCCTCGATACATCATCTCCTCCCACGTTTCATAACTGACTGATACCCTCCTAAGGCGAGTTAAACATAACTCCTGTCAACTGCGGCGGTAAAGCAAACAGAAGTTACCCTTCCCAGACTGGCCATCGCACCGGAAGTGGCGGACGCAGCCCTTTCCTTCCCTGCCGACTCTTTCGTTCCGTCTCGCTTGCCGCACCCTCTTTCACGCCGCCACGTCACCCCCGTCGTCACGGCGGGATTAACTTCCTTTGCCGCGCGAAATTAAATTATCAAGTTTTCAAGCGAAATGCGGACGCGGAAAAGGGAAGGTCCGCGCTGGTCCGGTATCGAAAGAGGAAGAGAGAACCAGCCGCGAGCTTTAATTCGATTAATTATTTAAATTGTACGGCTTGCAAATACGCCGTCGACGCTCTTACACGCGGCCGAGTAGCCGCGATTCCTCGTCGTCTCTTTTCTGTCGTTCGTTTTTTTTCCTTTTGCCGGCGATACGAAAGTAGACGTAAATAAAACATATAAATATCATGCGTCGTTTTTATTCGCGGTTATTTCTTATTTTGATAACGCACACGCGTGACTGCGAGCAGCTGTGCGAACCGTCCATCAATGATGTTTCATCTTCTCCCCCGGAAAAGTCGTTTGAAAGATAATAACTCCGAGATAATAAAAAAAAAAGAACAAAATCTCTAAATATTTAACAGATAAATATATTTTTTAGTGAATGAGAAAAGGTGCATCGTGTATCAACGCGTGACAAATTAATAATAGTAAAATATCAAAAAATGTTATCGCATTCCTATCATGAAATTGATTATGTTACCGTGTTTTATTATTATTCACGTTATTATTCAATATTATTCCGCTACGTTTACATGTTATGCGTTTTACATATTTTGTCCCGGCTTGTTCGGAATGCATTGTCTGGAATTGCTTTAATGACAGTCAAATTTGTCACATAAATGCGACGTACTTATATTAGCCGAATATTTCATGAATAAATGCATAGCACGGGAACCGGTTCAACCTTCAAAAGCCGCAACATTGAAATTCCAACAGAGAGAAGTATATTTTTCTCAGCCGATGCTCACAACCGATTCACAACAACGCGCTTTATAACGTTTTGTTTTTCGCATATTTATTTGACAAAGCAATTCGATCTTACGACACATCTCGCGTTTAATAGTTTCAATTTAAAACTTGTTTTCTTTTTTCATGAAATATTTGCGGGACGAGATTTTCACATTCCTCAAGATGTCGCGCAAGAATTTCATCGTACAGAGACATGGTACTTTGTTTTTTAAACTCTCGCAATTTGGAATCTTTTCAAGTAAAACTCGCTTCGCCACGTCGATTATGACCGTCGAGGCAGGTCTAAAATAAATACGAAGATCGATATTTGGCAAGCGCTTATCGCGTTACGCTCGCGGATAGTTTATTCTTATCGACAGATCGCACGAAACGCGGCCGAACAGCGCCTGTTGGAAGTGCAACGGACGAAGGTCGGTCCGACTCGGTTTTCACCAAGTCACGAATCGTGACGTAAATACGTAGTTAACACACAAACTAGGACTATCGTTTATCATTTCATTTTGCCTTGTAATGCCAAGGCCGAAATTGGCAATTTACATATCGAGCTTGTTACGCCGAAGATTTTGTCAATGTGCTAAAAAGGTTTTTATATACATAAACGTAAATATATCTAAATTTAACTGCGAGTTTTTTAGTTCGTTAGTAATTTTTTTGACACCGATGTCGATCGGTATTAATTCCATTTTACATTGTTGTCTTACTGCGAGAATGTGTCGTCAAGAGGAAACGAGCAATTTTGCGCGCTGGATCGTCTTCGTGACCCACTGACCGGAATTCCCGAGTTGTACATGCAAGTTCCCCGATGGACAGTTCCCCAATAGCATTCGGTCAGGCCCGACGAACTATCTAAGGTGAATAATGGTATTCGACCGTCGGAACTAAATATAGTCTGGGGTCGCGCATTTATCCCGGTAAATGTTAAATCTCCCAGGCGCTATCGATCAAATTGATGAATCGTTTTTCGTGCCGAAAGGGGCTAATAATCCACGCAGGTTCGAAAGTTTTCCCGGACCCGGAGTAAGTAAAAGCTCGTTCCGTGAATTCGCACTCGGGACGGCACAATCGGCGAACACAATCTCCTGACCCCGCCATTAGAATTTCCGTAAGGAGAAACTGAAACTCCGGCGTGTGTTTCAATAACACGTTATGCATACGAATTGCTTCGAGCTGTTCGCGTACATGTGTACTTGGAATTTTAACGACCGCATGGAGAAGAGAGAATTGAATAAAGGATTTAAGTTACTCGCGTGACAACAACGACGCGAAATTGATTGTCGTGTGTTTCGTTGATCGAAATGCGCGCGTAATTTCTTCTCGCGCGTTGTTATATTCCTTGTATTATGATGCAACTCATGCAAATCCGTCGATTAATAATTCCGCAACGTACTACAGAGAGAGGTATATGATTCATCGACGACCACGCTATTATCTCAACGACATTAGATATTGACCGCTTTCAATAATTGCGCGCCGGAAGTTAACGCCACGCTTTATTCGAACGCCATAATGGACGCGATTTACCGCACAACAATCTCGGCCAATCGGAAGTCATACGTCTCGCGGTCATTGTTCCGTATGGAGCCACTGTACGCAATTAAGCCAGTTCTCTGGAATTGTGGGCGGATGGCGGCGCAGAAATGCGACGCGATCGATCGACGCGTGGGAAGTGAGAGAACGTCGCTTGTTATCCTCGCGTTATCCTCGGCGAGCATTGCGACATGAGAGTCTCTTCGGGACGCACCGCGACATTACGTTTTCGAGTTTCTTTCGGCAGATTTTCAGTTCGACGGAAAATCCGCGTCTGCAGAAATACAGAAGACATCCTCCTCCGTTTGGATGTAATAAATATTATCGTAAATATTATTTTACTTCTGCAATTCGCTGTCACGTTAATCTCTTAAACCATCTCGCCGAACTTGGATTTAAATTCTTTAATTAAATTCTCTGTTAATTAAAAGCCGGACTTTTTTCCGATTTGTTTTTTTACTGCTGAAAGTTCAGAACAAAGTTCAGAAGAACACGTCCCCAACGTGTACGTTGCTCAAATCCCCGACATTGACAAAGTGTCAAATTTTTCTTATAATAATATCTGGAATTCCTTTTGAAAGTCTCGCGCCCGAAACTTTCGCAGTAGCCTAATGGTAATTTATCGGAGTTGAGAACCAACTGCGATTTGTTTTTCGCGCACACGACCAGCTGGAAAATGAGGTGGCGGAAGGTGTGTGTGCGCGGGCGGGCGGGCG